>SNQJ01S0131876.1:7184-25813 GCA_010110895.2 Picea sitchensis | reverse complement strand
ATCAAGAAGGAATATTTAAATGATAAATATTGGAGAACTTTCTATTTATGGAAAATGGTTAACCCTAAAATAAGGAAAATGGGTTAAGTGACCTAGAAATGGGTTAAGTGACCTAGAGGGTTAAAGTATAAATAAGATAGCTATGGTCTCTTGTAGATCATCCTTTTTGTGGATAAATGGAGAGCTTCTTGTGAATATATTTTGGAGTATTAATGGAGAGCTTCTTGTGAGAGCATCTTATTGGTGTGGATCTCTTGAGCATGATTGAAGATCTATTCTGAGGAAGAAAGCGAGAGGAGGATCTCATGGATGCATCAAATTTTCGGCAATGTTGGAGATCTTGATGGAAAAAAGTCTCGGAGCTTCAGAAACCCTAGTTTCTGAGGTATAAGTGGGTTGTAATGGGTCAGGACACATACACACACGGGCTGTATGAGGACATGGCGTGTACAGTGGATAAAATGGTGAAGACTTGTGTTTGAGTTGGTGCTAAGCTCTTGGATGATTAGGCAGGTTCTAGATCTTCATTCTACAGGTTCAGATCTATCACTGAGACACTGGTATGGTTACATTATTGTCTTGATGGATACTATTGTTTGATGTGTTGTGAATTCTTAGGGAATTCTTGGTATGGATTCTATGATATAGTTTAGTTTGGATGATTTGGTTGATGAAGTGAGCAATACTCTTTGGATTCAATGGTGACATGATTGCTATGGTATACTAGATGTTTATACATGATTGAGATAACATTCATATTGATTTGTTGTGGAGCATGAGCAAGCTATTGGAGATCTTGGATGTGTTGTGACTGGCTGGTGGTCAGATTGGATAGTCAGAGACAAAAGAGAATGATATATTGATTGCATAGAATCTGAGTTGATCTTGAAGGACAAACCCTAATATCTCACAAGGTATACGAATGTTGTTGTATACAATGGACGCGTACATACACATGATGTAGTGAGCCAAAGCGCGTGCACACGTGGGCTGCACTACTGACAGGTCGCGTACCTATTGACAGATTGATATCTGTTGAGGATTGTTGCCTCATCTCAGTTGGTGCTGAGGGTGTAAGATGAGTCTTGCATTATAGAGATGGTGCTCTTGTAGAGTTGTACTCTATTCAGTTGTTGTTGATAAACCCTGAGATTGTTGTCCATAATAAAAAGAAAAATTGTATATACATCTTGTGTCATTTGTGTTCCTTGTGATGATGACTTGTTGATGATATATTGTTGATATGTGTTCACATCTAATTGGTTATAAATGACAGCAATGGGTAATGAGTAAAATTTGAATGCTAACTAATGAGTTTTGTGTAAGAGGGAAGTTTTGAGAAAAGAGCCCCACACTCATTCACCCCCCCTCTAAGTGTGGTAGGTGTGTCCAACAGATCAGGATGCTGGTTATGGAAAATTTGAAGAAAATGAACATTTATTGGGAACAGTTCATTGTCTCTGCCAATATGCAACTAGATATAACCTCTACCCCTCAATCCATGATGCAGAGCCCTTTGCTATCTAGTAGTGTTTTCCCAACAAGAAAAAGAAAGAAGAGAAAAAGAAAACCTACTACCCAAGAAAAATAAATCCCTAAGGAAATTGAAGAAGAAGAGAGGGAGGTTCATCACTCCTCACAGAGATAATTTTCACCTCCTCCTACACCTGAATTGGAAGAAGTTCCTTTATTGACCGATACCACAGCTAAGAGGGGGAGAATATTACATTTCCCTTCACCTGCTCCAGCAGCTAAGACCAGATCCAGGAGGGATTTTACTAGATCATCAACCCACAAAGAAGTTGTTGAAGCAGAAGTCATACCCAAGGCTTCCATCCCAAAGAAAGTTAAAGGTAAAGATGAAGCCATTGAGGAGCTTATTGAGGTTATATCCAAAGCCTCCAGAAAGATAAAGGTAAAGGTAAATCCATTGAGAATCCTATTGAGGTTATCAACATCAACACTCCCCCTGACAATCCCACTTTCAAAATATTGATTAGACAACTCAAGGATGCTATAAAGGAAGTTGCTCGTTTGAAGGCATAAATCTTGACTGAGAGAAGAAAGATGAAGGAGCTCATGGACATGTACAATGAAACCCTTAATTTGGTAAGGTTTGTTAGAATATAATGGATGTTCTTGTTTAACCATAGACAATATCACTATTGTCACCCAACCATAGGCCGAAGCCACCCTCGAGCACCTTAACCTTGACAGAGAATCATTTTGGAAGCAAACCCTAGACTGGATAGATAAACAAAGGTGGTGCACCTTTATCCCAGGATAGTGCGCCAAACAAGAGTAATAAGAGATGATCAGAGAGTCCAAACCATAACCAAGAGAGACTCCAAGCCAAAAACTGAAATCTGCTATATGCATTAGTTGCAAGGACAACTCTCCTCCAAACTTGTGCACAAAATGGCCAACTGCAGTGTGCACAAGTGTTGCTTCTGCAGTTCTGAGAATGCTGGCCAAAATGAAGTCTGGCCTCCTGTATTTATACTAATTATGGCAGACTACCTAGGCCGACTTCTCATTCTGGGTACTAATTCTTTAGTATATAACATTTCCTTTAGCCGACTTCTTCTTTTGGAGGCTAATAACCTAATACAAGTCATTCTCTTGAGACGACTTCTAGGGTTAGTAACCAATTAATTATTGTTTCTTCTTGCTTCCCGGAATATTCTATTCTTGTCAGGTTTACACGTGGAGGTAAATACCTCCCGAAACTACCATAATATCAACACTTCCTCCTAGTTAGGGAGGTATTGAAGGTAATGGTCTTGAGCACAAACATACCATTCACCCGGTAGAATCAAAATAGTTGTATAGACTATCTCATGATTAGATCATGAGAACCATCATCACTATCAGTGTCATCAACTGCATCATCTCTTGAAACCATACTCCATCTGAGTAATTAGAAATGATGCTGGATAAGTCACTCAGTCCACAGAGTGACACAAGAACCATTCTTCTAATCCGGACATGCATCCTAGAAGAATAAATGTCCTAGACCATTTTCTGTCTAGGGAATTTCTATCCATTTATCATCCATCTAGCTGATAATCATTTCCAACACTATTGATAGTTTTCAGGGCAATCAGAACAATGCCATTCAATAGAATACAATTGTGTCTATCCCTAGTAGTTCATAATTACAATCTAGTGGTACACTGCCACACCAAGTAGCACATAGATACTTGATCAATGACATATAGTCACAATTAGTGGAACACATCCACCACAGTAGTATACATCTACTGTCCAGGGAGATATAGTCTCCATAATAATTAAATCATCTGATATCAACCTGCACAAAAAACATTGTTATGATATAAACTGAATCATCTGGGCCATTCTTCCATTCACATCTATGAGATCTGGAAGAGTATCTACCCTCAGAAGGTAAAACATCAATGATGAGCTATTTGGACTATTATTCTCAAGCAAGGAAGAATACATGTCTTGATTTATGAGCCTGGACCATTCACCTATCCAGGCCATTCCTCTTGCACAAAACAAAGTGCAACCTGGAGAGAATGAGTCTACCCTAGGGAATGCCTGTCCCTGATTCCTGAACTTGGACCATTCACCTATCTAGGCCATTCCTCCAGCACTAAACAAAGTGCAACCTGGAGAGAATGAGTCTTCCCTAGGGAATGATTGTCTGGACCATTTCCTAAGGAAATGACTGTCCTACACCAACCTCCAAAATAGACCATTCTTTGAAACTGCTCACAACTGTGAGCTTCGAAAGAATGATTGTCCAACAAGGCATACCAGTCTTCTTGACCACTACTGAGAGTGACCATCATGAAGAGAGACTATCCTAGACCATTCACCATGTTGACCACAAGGGGAATTGTTGTCTATGGTACATCAACAATCCATCAAACCATTTTCATTATGAAAATGACCTTTCGATCTGGACCATTTTCCGAATTGGAAAATGCTTGTCTGTCAGAAATATCAAACCACTTTCCGAATTGGAAAAGAAACTACTCATCCTGGACCATTTTTTGAACTTGAAAAATGACTGTCCATAAATCAATAACACATCAATGCTCCCTCCCAACCTGGGAGTCATATCTTCCTTTTTCAATAAGGAAGTCATCTCCACGAGCTCCAGCTTGAGTACACAAACTCTTTCATCTTGGATAGAGGCTTTACCAAAATATATTCTTATATGCTCATCTGTGGAGATATATATTGGAGAATCACTTCTCTTTTCTAGAATTAATCATAGAGAATGTAATGTTTGATATCAATGTACTTCGGTCTTTATGGAACATTGGTTTTCTCTGAAGGCTTCATATAGCTCTGATCATTACAGTACATCATAGTTGAATTCAACTCTTTTGTTTTTTGCTAGCTCATAACATCGTGGAAAGGCTCAAAATGGAACATATCCATGGGGAACTTCTTCTTTCATCATGAGAGTTTGTCATGGATTAGCAATCCATCATCCTGGACTTCTGAGTAACCATTATTACTTTTATCATAGAATATTTTCACCACGCTTCTCTGTGCATGAGAGGCTTTGCACCAAGTTGTTTGAATCCAAACAAAATCTTCTTCCATCTTCATATAAGAGTCTCTTTCTGGTATACCTCAAAGCCTTGAGGTTTCTCTACATATGCTCTTTTTTCAATTATTTTGGAGAACATTCTTTGCATTCATCTGATGTAAAATCCAAACCATGGATATTGTGGATGATATAATGGCTCATGTAGAGGTATGTCTGGTTTACTTGGAACAAACAATCATCATAGTCTTCTCCCTCCATTCGGGAGAACCTCTAGTTCTGGATATCACAATGCTTTCATTCATAAATATTTCATACACCATTCTTCATCACAACTTTTATTTCATTTTCTTGATTTCTTTTAGTGAGTTCATATCAATGACTGGTTGTTCTGGATTTTCTTTCTTTCTTGGAATCTTCAAGTTCTTCCTCATGTTTCTCTTTAGCTCTTGGGTCCATGGAGTTTTCTATAGATTCCATGCGCTGAAGATTCCAACTTCTTCCTTTCATCATAGGATCATGGATGTGGATGGAAAACCATGGATACTTTAAGGCTTCTTTTCGAAGAAGGATTCTTCTAAAGTCAAACTGAACACATACTTATTGTCATGGCTGCTACCATGGATATATACTTCATCATCTTCAATGGATCATAGGATTATATCCCTCCTAATCCTTGCTTCATGTATGAATGCATGCTCTTCTTTTGGAAATATATAATCAGCTCCCTCCATCTCACAGAGTCCACGTTTTCGTCTGCATCCTTATTTCCTTCTGCAAAGTGTCATAAGTCTTTCTCCAATTTCCTCTTGATTACTGACTTCTTTCTGTCTTTGCTTCTTCTAGGTTTCTTCAAGATTGATTCTGATTTCATCTTATCTTGCAATTGTTACTTATGTAATATCTTCCACATGAATTGTTACCAGGGGTTGTTGATGTACTTCATCCTTTCATGTGTATTTTGTGACTTGTAGTCATTGTGATAACAATCCTTATCTTGTTGTTCTTCCATAGGTATAGTTTCTCTTTGAACATATTATCTTCTAAGAAATAGATATGCAAGATATGTATAGAAAACATGGTATGTACAAAAACTATGAAGAGTATTGTTACCTTGTCTTAGACGAAGAAGTATGTTTCATCCTGCTTAGTCTTCTTTGAAGGTTACTTTTCTTCGGCAACTGATGATTTTTGTGTCTCCTTCCTTTTCTTTATCTCGAGACAATGATTCTTGTAGTGACCATATTTTCGATAGTTGAAGCATTGTATTTCTGACATATTTTTCTCTTGATTTGGCTTCTTTCTTGAGCGAAACTTCCTTTTGTTCCTGGAATTATTGAATCTTGTTGTGAAGGCTTGATCATCATATTTCTTTTGAGTTTTCTCTTTTGCACTAATCCTTGATTCTTCTTGTGCACAGCAATTCCAAAGTTCTTCAAATGTAGGATACTCCTTCCTTGTGTTCATGCTTGCGGCAAATGCATCCCATGTCTTGGGAAGACCATTGAGTACTATATTTACTAGTTCCTTCTATGATATGATCTCTTCAATAGTTTTTAGTTGATCTCTTAACTGAGAGATCCTCAAAAAGTATGATGTTATGTTGTCATCATCATTCATCTTCATGTCATGGAGCTCATTCTTTAGACTCATTACTTGTCCAATGTTTCTGACTAAGAAGAGGTTTGTTATGGCATCGTACATATTCTTAGAAGAATCAAGATGGGAGATGTAGGGCATCTAGTGTTATTTTATAGAATCAACTATGATACTCATGGCATTGATGTCATTGTCTTTGAACTTCTCCATAACTGCAATGTTTTGCGGTTCCTTCTGTTTTCCTTCTTCAAACTCTGGTTCCACAATCTTTCCTTTCACGATATCCAACACTTTATTCTTGGCAAGGATGCGATCAATCCTTGTCGTCCATGCTCTAAAGTTATAAGCCCCTTCTAACTTGTTTTTTGACTTCATAGAGTAAGTCATGTTTTCTTTGACTTGTTCAACCCTAGATTTGACCAAAAAACTCAAACTTGACATCTTAGCTTGCTGAGATTACCGAAAGATGCGCTAGGATAGGGCACACTAGTCTGTCTAGAAATTAGGTCAATCCCTTCACTTAAGGTGCCCCAATGAGAGGGTTAGGGTTTCGTTGCTGCAAAAAAGACTCGCTGCAACTGCAACTACAGCTGAGCAAATCCTCCCAATATATCTTTCAGTGGTTAGACTGTCTGAAGATACTGTGGGCCCATAACCTGTTAGAATATAATGGATGTGCTCGTTTAACCATAGACAATATCACTATTGTCACCCAACCATAGGCCAAAGCCACCCCCGAGCACCGTAACCTTGACAGAGAATCATTTTGGAAGCAAACCCTAGACTGGATAGACAAACAAAGGTGGCACACCTTTCTCCATGGATAGCACACCAAACAAGAGTAATAAGAGCTGATCGAAGAGTCCAAACCATAACCAATAGAGATACCAAGCCAAAAAATGAAATCTTCTAGCTACAACAGCTGCAACAGAAGCTCTCCTCCAAACTTGCACACAAACTGGCCAACTGCAGTGCGCACAAGTTTTGCTTCTGCAGTTCTGATAATGTTGGCCAGAATGAAGACTGGCCTCCTGTATTTATACTAATTCTGGCAGACTGCCTGGGCCAACTTCTCATTCTGGGTACTAATTCTTTAGTATATAACATTTCCTTTAGTCGAATTCTTCTCTTGGAGGCTAATAACCTAATACAAGTCATTCTCTTGAGCCGACTTGTCTTCTAGGGTTATTAACCAATTAATTAGGGTTTCTTCTTGCTTCCCAGAATATTCTATTCTCATCAGGTTTACATGTGGAGGTAAATACCTCCCGCAACTACCATAATATCAACATGGTTTACATCAAGAAGATTATTACCTCTCCATAGACAACCTAAGACTTTGTCACCTTGCACCTCTAGATTTTTCCTATTGTTTTCTATTATAAATACATCTTTTGAATGATGAGAGAGGTTCAAATTGTTGAGAAGAGCTCCCTGATTGTAATATTTTGACTAAGTAAAGTTGTTCTTTGGTTATGTATTTGACTTGAGACATTTTCATTAATAGAAGTCAGTTTCATTTCATTATCTTGTTGCCTCTTATTATGAAATTCTCATGATTGGATGATCCATACGAGATGTTGTGGTTGTGTTATAATGTATGTTTGATTATAATGCTGCTATGAATGTTTTTCAGTGTTTTAAACTTTAAGTTCAAGCTTGTGACTGAATTTTTCTTCTCCTGACTGCTTGAAGGCCTGATGCTAATAGAATACCTATCCACCTTCCTCACTAATTATTCCTCCTATTCATATTTACTCCTAAGACACTGACTGAAGTTGATAAAAACCTCATTTTCTTATGCATGCTAGACCAATTTTTTGTGTTAAAACATTCTTATGTTGAGTTTTGTCCATTTGACCTTTAATCACTTATTTACATTCACAAACATTTTTGATGGGTATTGGGCTTATCCTCTTGCAATATGAGGGTGCTTCTCAGTGCTAATAGGTTAGTTTACCAATATGTGGAATAATAGAGAAATCTCAAGAGAGTCTTACTCAAAATTTAATTAAATTTTATGTAGAAAATTAAAAAAATGAAAGGAAGTAGAGGTGTTGAAATGCATAAAAATTTAAACAAACAATCACAGATAATAAGTAGAAAACAAATGAAAAAATAACAAACCAAATTACACAACTATTTCTTGGGAAACCACTTTTGGGAGAAAACCCCCACACTCTAAAGCATATTCTATGCATTATTCAACAATTAAATGGTTACAATACATTACAGAGTCTTTGTTATCTCAATAAGAGTGTTTAGCAGTAGCATAAGTGATCTGCAAGAGCAATACTCATGAAATTAACTAGAATAGGAAAACATGAATACTATCACCAAAACCGAGAGAAAAATGACCATCACTTTATTTAGAATAAGAGGTGATCTTATATAGATGCATGTTATTACATTATGGTTTGAATACGTCAATCTACAACTAAATTATAACAACCAATTAGCTAGATATGATCAACTACTTCCTTGGGAATTGTGCCTAGTTGTTATTCTCCTCCAATAAGTTGAGAGAGTGTGCCTTCCAAGACTCCAGTTGGCTTAGGGAGTGTGCCTTCGTTGGGATCCACGTGCATGTATGTTGGGTCACCCAATTCCTCCCTATTTAAGTTTGGAAGTGTCCCCACTTCCGTTAGCAAATGAGAAAAATACTTGTGTATGGTAGCTTTCAAAAATCATTTATCCTGAGCAAGATTTTAGGATGCGTGCCCAACAAGGTAAGAGGTATGTTGTTGATGACAAGTGGTTCTATGGTGAGTGTCAAGTAAGGTGTCTTGGACCAATGGAGGTTGTAAATAAGGGATTAACTCAACAGGATGAGAGACGATGACATTATCTTCCAACAATGGGGGTTCATAGTGTTTTAGACTATTGACATTCACCACATCACGAATGCCTAGTTGGGGTGGAAATTCAAGGTGATAAGCATTGTCCCCAATCTGTTGGAGAACAATACAAGGGACATAGTGGAAAGGCTTCAGTTTGTGATGACATTGAGATTTAAAATGTTAGTGTTCCATGTAAAACCATACTTTATCACGAGGAGTAAAAACCATATGGGAACGGTGAGCATCATGGTTGGATTTGTAGTGTTGTTGAGATTCCTTTAGCACTTCAGTAAATTGGGCATGTTTGCATGCTAAAGTATACAAAAATGAAAGGGTAGATGTTTATTCTTTCTATTGGTGTGTAGTGTCAGATGACTCCAAGGTGAGAGGCAGTTCATAAGGGGCTAAAGTTTTATATCAAAGAAGGCCTCAAAAGGAGAAATACAATATAAAGATGTATAACACGATTATAACTATGTTGAATGACATGGAGGGTTGTATCCCACTATTTGGTTTTGGAAAATTGGATGCGAAAACCATGGACAATGCTGTTGTTAACTACCTCGGTTTGGCCATCCATTTGATGATGGAAGGTAGTAGAATATTTGAGTTGACAACCCATTAAATCCCACAATATTTTCCAGAATGTGTTGAGAAATTGAGCATTATTATCATAGATGATACTAGTAGGAAGTCCAAAGTGTGGCCAAACATGGTGAAAGAACAAGGAAACTGTTTGGGCGATAGTTGTGGTCTTAGTGCACGGGATAAAAAGAGCCATCTTAGAGAAACGACAAAGAATAACCCAGATAGAATCATGTTTTCATAAGGTCATAGGTAAACCACTAAGGAAATCCATGGAAAGAGAGTCCCAAGGGGGAGAATGAAGAGGAAGGGGTTGATACAAACCAAATTTACGATTGGCAGGTTTATGGTGAATACACAATGCATAAGCATGAATGAAATGATCCAATTGACGAGTCATAGAAGACTAAAATAAATGTCTCTTCAAGTGATGAACTATTTTCAGAGACCCAAAATGGTTACCATAAGAGGAAGCATTATCCTCCTTGATCAAAGTAAGACAGACTTAAGAAGATGAAACATATAACTGATTGAGTTTATATAGCCACCCATATTTGATTTTGTAATCCAAAAATGGCTTTTGATTGACCCCAATGGGATTTTTCAAAACAAACCATATCTTTGTAAAGAAAGGATCAGAATCATAGAGAGGCTTCCAAGCCTCATAGGCAACACAACACACAACCATGAGTTGAAGTACCTGCGTAGGGGGATGGCTCAAGAGATCAACCATCTGATTGGATGTATCCTTCTTGTATTTAATCACCAAATGAAACTATTGAATGTAAGAAACCCACTTTAAATGACGTTGCTCCTATATCTTAGTCTAAGAATTGATGACAATCAATAGATGATGATATGTGTGGACCAGTTTTTCTTTCCCTAGGATGTAATGGTGCC
Source organism: Picea sitchensis (assembly GCA_010110895.2). Taxonomy (NCBI): domain Eukaryota; kingdom Viridiplantae; phylum Streptophyta; class Pinopsida; order Pinales; family Pinaceae; genus Picea; species Picea sitchensis. The sequence goes on along the minus strand of SNQJ01S0131876.1, from coordinate 15,361 downwards.
ATTATTGCAATGCTTGGACAAGACCGTATAACTCTTTGTAATAAGTTTTATAATTGTGTTTGGTATTAGACAATGTATCTGAATGGTATGCAATAGGGTGTCCTCCCTGTTTAAGAACCGCGCCAATAACATACTAAGAGGTGTCTGCCTCAATATCAAAGAGAGACTAAAGATCTGGTAAACGAAGTAAAGGAGTAGAACACAGGGTGGTTTTGAGAGCCTGAAATAGTTGTTGTGCCAAGGGAGACAACACAAATTGATTGTGGTTTTAGAGTTGATGAAGAGGGTGTGCTAACTAAGATAAGTGAGCAATGAACCGTCAATAAAAAATAATTCCACTCACAAAGCTCTTGCGTTCTAGAGCTGAGTGAGGAATTGATCAATGTGCAAGATCTTAGAATTCAGTGGGATAAGGTCTAACACCCTCAGTAAAGACAACAAAACCAAAATACTGAACTGAATATTACCCAAAATAATATTTATGATGTTTCACATGCAGTTTGTGAGTGCACAGTAAGTCTAGCACAATGTGCATATGCAGTAAATGATCCTCCCGGGTCTTGCTGAAGACTAAGATGTCATCCAAATATATCACCACAATTTTTCCAAGTGTTCTCTAAAGATGTCATTGATTAGCTTGATGTAAGTGGCAGGGGTGTTGGTAATACCAAATGGCATTACCATCCATTCATGAAGACCAAATTTAGTTTTAAAAGTTTTCTTCCATGTGGTTGTTGCATTCATGTGAACCTGATGATAACCTCTTGTAAGATCCATTTCCGTAAAGAAGTGGGAACCCTTCAAATGATTCATTAAATCATCAATGCACGGTAGACGATAATGATTCTTGATTGTAACCTTATTAAGAGCCTGAAAGTCCATGACTAAACACTATTCCTCAGACTCCTTCTTGGGAATGATGAAGGCAGGAGATACACAAGGTGAAGAAATCAATAATATGTGGTCAACATTAAGAATTTATTGGAGCTATCATTCCACTTCTTCAACCTCAAGAGGATCCATGGTATAAGAAGGGGTATTAGGCAAAGTGGCTATAGGAATATGATCAATGGAATGTTCAATGGAACATGTAGGGGTAGTCTCATGGGTGTATAAAACACATATTCAAAGGATGTGAGTAACACAACCATATATGAAGGAAGGGCATGAGAGGGGATATTTGGTTTAAGAGGGCACACCAGACATAGGGAAATGGATTTGTTGAGAGTAATTTGACGAATAACAGGTTGGATGGAAAGTAAGGTAGGGGATTTCAGAGAGGATGAGGTGAGGAAATAGGTATATCCATCTATATTAAGATGATATTGATGATTGTGACCATGGTATACAACCTAGCAAAGTTCCTGATAGGGAATACCCAGAAGCACATATGTGCAATCCAAAGGAGACACATCGCAAAAAAAAATATCCCGAAAATGGTTGATGGAAAAATTAAGGGAACAACATTGGGTCGCCATCACACGGGGACCATCCTTCTAAACCCAATCCAATTGGTAGGGTGTCTAATTATGGGTAGTTGGAAGCACCAACCATTGCACCAAATCCTAAGAAACCGAATTCTTTTGGCTACTATTGTCGAGGATGAGTGTGGCCAAGGATTGCTTGATCTGGAAATTATGAGTAAACAAAGTTTTTGGTGAATAATTCTGGGGATCAGTGGCCATGATCATGAGAGATGGGTTTGGTTCCATAGGATTCTCCNTACCACTTTTAACCACAATATATAAAATTCAAATGAATCAACAATATATCATCAGTATATCATGAGAATATAAACACAAGAAACATCACATCAAGTACATAGTACACTAGAATTTATGTGGAAACCAAAACAGGAGAAAACCACATAATTATTTCTTATATATCAAAGAATACATTCATTGGAAGCACCAACTTCCCAATTCTCCATTTACAAATGGAAGGAGGCTACGAACCCCTATTTACAGGTGCCAATTTGAAGGAAGCTACAACTCTATGAATTCTGTGGATCCAACCAGAAGGAGGCTACAACCCCCTGATTCTTAGGCTCCAACCCGAAGGAAGCTCCAACTCCCTGTGTTCTCTGACACCAACTGGAAGGAGGCTACAACCCCCTTTCCTTGCCCTATCCTACCGCCCTGAAATACAGGTGTAGACCAACTGTCACAACCACAATCAATACCACTGTCACTACCACTACCATTATCACATCAACCTGTAACCTATCAATATGTCACTATATCCAACCTATAATTGTCACCAACATGTAAATGTTAACCTGTCACTGTATCCAACCTGTCACACCAACCTGTCACTGTCAACCTATCCAATCTATCACTATCACCAATACTCAATCGAATCCTCTCACATGGATCATATACCAAGGAAACCTCTCAACTAGATGTCCAAAATCACCAACACATGTCTCTACCAAGCATGTACCAAGATCACCAACATACCATCACAAGATATGTGTCTCAACCATGTACAAAGCATGTACCAAACCATCAACCTATACCATACCAAACATCAATCGTCTACCACAATCTGTACCACATCAAGTGCATCAACCATGCACCAACACCTTTACCAAGCCATGCATCAACCATGCACCACAATTGTACCAAACCGTGCATCAAACATGCACCTACACTTGTACCAAACCGTGCATCAACCATGCACCATAACCTATACCATATGCCTCAACCATCAACCATGTACATCAACACAATACCTAGTATCAATCATGTACCATACCATGTATCAACCATGTACATCAATAATGTACATCAACACCTGTACCAACAATTTATCTCAACCATATACCATATCACTCAATCATGCCATACACCATATACCATAGGATATACCAAGAAATTACTATCAATGGTGTATCTCAACCAAGTGTCGACATCACCAAGAGATGTATCTCATACATGTGCTATCATATTCCAAGTGTAATCCTAATTTTTTTATCAATATCAATGAAAAGCGTACACCATGTGCCAATGCTTCAATATTATACCAAGAATAAGCCTCAAGCATGTACCATATCATCATCACCATGTAACAAAACCAGGTACCAAGATACCAATAAAACCAAGATGTACTACTACTCAATGTACCATACCAATATCACCAAGATGTACCATGCATCAACAATACATGCCTCTCAAGCATGTACCATATCATCACCAAGCATAAGATATAATCATATAAGAACACATGTGACATGTAGTTGACCTGTTGCACTATAACACTAACTTGTAACTCCTCTACAGCCTTCGACAATCTAGTACTAACATTTCCCCCAAATTTTCCTTAGCCTTGTGGGACTAAGACTCTTTGTAACATGGGGCCTCACGTGACGTCTCTTAGGCAACCCGCAGGGGTGCCTTGAGTGACACCCTCAAGATGAGCCATGAAGTCCTGCTAAATTAAGGTTACACAGAAACCTTAGCACTTTGCAGCTCTAAAACTTTCATTCTTTCCTCGCACATTCTTAGTTGCCTCAAACTTGCCATCAGATTCACCAATAGACCAAAATACTAGACCATAACAATCACAAGATAGATATTCTATGTAAGTGTGTATCCTTATTAGAGATCCTTGAGGTGTTTATACACTTTTTCATAGTAACCTCTTTCCTTAATCTTATGGCTTCTAGTACTTTCTTGTCACGACCACTTTATCCTTTCAATAATGACTTGTAACCAATTAGGGGCTTCTTGACCATTCTTCAGGGATTCTAACTTCACAAGGCCATATATCTCTAACCGTGAGGAACCACGTGGTGTACCACCTATCACCAGAAATGACATGACAAGGAATATCCATATATGAGTGTCTTAACTATATTTACACTGTCCTTCATGTACATATTCCTCAACCAACTTTGGGTAACACAACCACACCTTTGGGGATTCATGTAGACTTCATCAAATGCACCCATCACACATATTGACATCAACCACTCCATCAATGATAACTAAATCACCATCAATCTCAACCATATCTCCAGGGCTTCCAGACTTCTCCAAGGGTTGACATCAATGACAACCAACTAACCAAACCAACTATCCAACAACTGAGGTGTGTAACTCATATTTGCGATAAAAACACCATTTTCTAGGCTTGGGAGAGGTAGGAGAGGCAGGAGAAGAAGGAGTTGATGAAGGTACAACTTTGGATAGAGGAGATTGAAGGCGAAGAGTGAGATTCCATTCCATAACCAAGGCCCAAATAAAGGCCTTATCTAAGGCCATAACTAATACCTCCTCTTTGGTGGTGGACTTAGGAGATCAACCTACAACCACCCCTCCACCTATCGGTTCTTGGGATGCCTTTTTTCAAGCACTTTGGAATCACTTCTATTCCTCGGGGTACCATTAGAATATCCTAGCTGGAATCACTTCTATCCAACACGATTGCTCCTGTTCTTGGTACAATCCTTGTGCACAAATATTTTTATCTTTCCAACTCCGAGAATTTCTTCTCATCAGTAATGTCATGGTTCATGAACTTCAGGGCAACCACCTTGTCGAGCATCTCCCCTTCAATGCTTACACCAGTTGGAACCGGTGATTTCGACAATGAGTATTTCTCGTTTGCTAGGATGTTGATTTGTGGTGCATTGTCCTTAATCGGTGGGAGGTAGTCTCCGTGGAAACTCGCCTATGACGGTGGAGCCGAAGCTTTGACTACTTCCTCAACCTCTGGAGTCTCTACTAGTCACTTTTCTTGTTTTCTCACTACTGCAGATGGTTCTCTAACCTTCAGCAGTGCCATTTGTCTTATGTGATGGATTCTTGGACTAACTTTGCATCTGCTCTATGGTAGCTACAACTCAGCTCTGGTGTTCTCAACTTCACTCTAGTTCACTCTGTTTTTCTCTCGTTTGCATGCAACAATAACTTACCCTTCATGACCTTCTATTTTTTTTGTGTCTTCGTGCCAACTGTAGATGTCTCATATTTCCTTAATTACTTTGTCCAATCTACCAACGTGGTTGATGAGTTATTACATAAATGCATCTTTATTACCAAATTCATCGTGTTATTTCTCCCTTGTACTGCCAATCTGTCATGATTTCTGGAGACTTTTACCATTTAAGACTCTATGACACCCTTATAACCTATCACTCTTGCTTTGTATCCTTTTTTTCCATGCTTTAATGTTTTTAATGGTCTTGTCATTTCCAAACTGTGCAACGGTTCTTACTGTTGCATTGGTGTGCTTCGAAGTCTATCTCTTCTGTGTATTATTTTGTGAATTGATGCAGTTCCCTTCTAATGCGTGATAACCATTCATTCTACGTAATCGCTAAGGCCTTGTACTATGTAATCTTTTTCTTTTTTCTCTATCTACTTTTTATTTCATTTTCTTTCTTTTTCTACCTTTTATTTGTTTTTCTGTATTTTTCCTTCCTACTATGGTACAACTACTATAATACATGGGTTCTAGTGCAACCCAGATTAATGTGCATACTATCGGTTGTCTCTATAGAGTTTTGGCTGACTTCCATTCACCATTCCTCCAAGGAATTCTCCATTCAAGGTCTCTAACTACACAACACTTGTCTCTGTTACGTGTTGAATCACATAGGGTCCCAACCAGTGCATTCTAAACTTTCTTGGATGTTGCATGAACTTGTTGTCATAGAGTAGTACCAGATCTCCCACTTAAATGTTTTTTATGTTTGATGTGTCGATCATGCCAAGATTTCTCTCTAGCCTTCTAAACTTGTTGATGAAAACCTACAACAAACCGATCTTCCTCAATTTGTACTAACTGTGACAATCTCTCCTCTATTGTGCCAGTGTTCGATAGCTCAGTGATTGTTTTAATCTACATGCTAGGTAGAATAAAATCCATTAGAATCACTACTTCCTTCCCATAGACTAATATGAAAGGTGTCTGACCTGTCAACTTTTTACTTGTCATCCTGTAATCCCATAACACTACATGAAATATTAAGTCCCAATCGTCTCTCTCTACATTGCAAATTTTGGTCAAGGCATTCTCCAAGTTTTTATTGAAATCCTCCACTATTCCATTGGCATGAGGATGATACAGGGTACTCTTATGATGATGGATTTGGAAATCGTCAATCAATGTTACAATTGTATTATTCAGAAAGTGTGTGCCTTTATCAATGAGTAATATGCATGACATCCAAACCTTGTGACTATATTCTCAAATAAAAACCTCACAACAGTCTCCATGGTGCAATCTGTAACTGGGGCTACTTCTGCCCATCTTGTCAAGTACTTCATCACAATGATGATGTACCTTTCCCCTGATCTTCTTGCTTATGGATTGATTGGTCCTACAAAGTCTATGGATTAGTTTTCAAATGATTGCAATGTAACATGTGGATTTAAAGGCATTTCATTCTTCCTAGATGGATTTCCCACTCTTTGACATACATCACATGAATGACAGTAGTTCTTCGCACATTTGTGAAGTGTAGGTCACCAAAGCCCTACATACAAAATATTTTGTGCAGTTTCTCTCATTGCGTGATGTCCTCTCACAATCCCATCTTGTGCTTCTTCTAATATCATTGATCTTTCGTGTTCCAACACACAACGTCTCAATATTCCATCTGCATCCAACTTATATAAATTAATTGCAATCAACTTATAATTTTCTTCTTTCACTACTAGCTATTTCTTTTACACCACTGCCATCTCTGATGGAACCATGCCTATACTTAGAAACTGTACGATGTCCGAGAAGTAATCATCCACCATCTTTACTAAAAAAAACTATGCATCTGGTAAGTTGTCATCTAAATTTCCTACATCTTCACTTGACAATATGCACGATAGATGATCTAGACCTACATTCAACTTCCCCAGGTTTACTATAACCTCAAAATTGTATTCCTGGAACAATAGTAGCCATCTACATATTCTCCCCCCCAACACTAGCTTACTCACTAAGTATTTTAATACAGAATGGTCTGTATACATCTTAAAGTGAGACCCCGACAAATAATGTCTAAACTTATGTAGTGCATAGACCATTGCCAATCCTTCTCATTCTATGGTAGTATAATTCTTCTCTGCTATAGACAACTTCCTAATTGAAAAAGAAATGGGGTGATCTATGTCTCCTTCCCTTGGTTGTGATAGTACTGCACCCAACGATATGGATGATGCGTCTACATGTACATGGAACTATTTTTTCCAATTGGGAAAGATCAAAATCAACACAGTTACCAGTTTCTATTTTAAGGTTCCCAACCCCTTCTGACAGTCCTCGTTCCATTGAAACTTCACTTCCTTCTTGAGAAACTTTTCCATTGGTGTTGTGATCTACATGTATCCCTTAATAAATTTCCTATAGTATCCTATATGACCCAGAGTTTCCCTCAGTTGTCTAACTGATGTAGGTGGTTCTAATTCTAGAATGATTGCAATATTGGTTGGATCTACTAACAATACCTATTTACAAACTACATGTCCCAAAAAAATTCCAAACGGTGCACAAAATATACACATCTTTAGATTCAACGAAATATGACACTATATACACCTATACAACATCAGTCTGAGTACTTCTATATAATCCTTTAATAGACTGAACATGGTCCAATCATCCAGGTGCACTTCAATGAACTTATGAATAAATTCCTTGAATGCTACTACCACAACTATGGAAAATATTGCTGGGGAATTATTCAATCCAAAGGGGATGATTGTATACTGATAAATCCCCCACTCTGTCACCAAAGTGGTCTTGTGTCGATCCTCCTGTGCAATTTTTATCTAATGGTACCTAGAGAATCCATCTATGAAAGAATACGTTTCTTATCCTCCTACGTTCTCCAGTACCTCATCTGTGAATGGTGCTATAAATGGATCATGTAAACACATGTCATTCAAATTCCTTAGATCCACGTAGATCCTGATTCCACCTGTTCTTTTGTCTTGCACTATCATTGGACTGATCTATTCAGATTCTTCTACCAATTCATTAATTCCTGCATCCAACATCCTGTCTAGTTCAACTTTCACTTTCTCTTTGTACTTTGGATTTAACCTGTAAGGCCTCTGTTGCACTAGCTTAGCACTTTGTTTTAGTGGAACCTTCATCTCACCTAAGTCTCCAGCTATCCCCTTCATCTCTGAATTTTTTTTTGGGAATAGGTCTTGGTATTCTTGCAGTAA
>SNQJ01S0131875.1:27648-41883 GCA_010110895.2 Picea sitchensis | reverse complement strand
AAGACCTAATAGAAGCTTTCTCTTCTAAAAGGATCTTCCTCTAGATGCTTCTCTTGATAGACATATTTAGTATAAATAAGGGTCGAGGGTAGGAAAACCCTAGCTTGGAGATTATTGTAACAGAGCACTGGTCGACTGGAGGTTTCCCCCTTGAAGAGGCCTGTGAACATTGCTTTCTGAATCAAAGTGCTATTTATGTTGTTGTTCTTATATCATTTTTGTGTTATTGTGGAGATTATGCTGGTTATATTACTGTTATTCTGCCATTTCTAGCATTTTATTTTTGTTCTGCATACTTTTTATATTTGGTATATTACAACATAGCTCACATAGCTCACACCCAGATAAATCCATCACATAGATGACACCTAGATAAATATCCTACCACCATATTGGTGTATTCATTATTTTATGTGTCACTTATTAAAAACTTCTCGAAGAAGGTTTTCACTTATTAAAAAAATCCCAAAGAATCTTAGATACCTTGTCTTTGTGAATCCCCACTTAAACTCATGTCTTATGGGCATTGTCGATTCTTATCAATATTAGAATTGTCATTCCATTTATTTTACATACCTCATGTTTTTGAATCCCAAAATTTCCATAATACTATTTTCTTTGTTATATTTTCCTCTGGCACTCACCATATTGACATTTCCTTTGTTATCTTTTCCTCCACTCTTGGCTCTGTAAAAAACAAAAAAATAGTCATAGGTTATGGATGTAAATTGTAATGACAATGGGTTGTTGAATGTAAATTTTAAATAAAAAACAATATACATTGAGAAACCCAGGGAAATTCGGTTATCTCTCTGCTTTCAAGTTCACATATTCCATCACACTAACAATATTGAACATGTTGATTCGGATTTATTTCATTGCATTCATAATTCTATGTGTTTGCATGTTAAAATGTGCGTGACATCGTTATAGCTTTAGTATCTATTATGATTATTACTTTGGCGCATTAATGGGCCTCTTAACCACTTAGTATGTAATTCATTGCATCCCCACTAATAAAATAGATGATGGGAACACAAAACATAACTAGGAATTGAATGTAAATCTCTCAACAATCCACCAATAACAAAGTTACTAATTTAATGAGAACTGTGACCTCGAAATGAGAACTTTATCCATAAAACCCCATATTTTTGGTCAAAAACACCAAAATGACCCCCATTTCAAAATGTGGTTCTATTAGTAGCACATTTTATCCTTTTAGGGTTAAAATTACCAAGTTTTGCAACCATGGCCTTAACAACATTGTAATTTTATCGACAAAAACCTTAAAATCAACCCCTAAATTGGAAAGTGGTGTTAATAGTAGCATAAGTTTTTATTTTCAAGGTTAAAACTACAACGCTTTAAAACCATTGTACTTGAAAACTAACATTTTTGCAACCTAAACCTTAAAATCAACCATTGAATCGGAAAGTGGTGCTTTCAATACCACCCCCACGTTTTAGGGATAAAATTACAAGTATTTTAAAATCATGGCCTTGGCAACCAATACACTTGGATACATAATATTAATACTAACCCTTGAATAGAAAAGAGGTGCTATCAATAGAAACCTAATTTTTATTCTGGTTAAAAATGCAACATTTTAGAAACCGTAGCTCAAAATCCTAGTACTATTACAAAAAAAAAATTAAAAGAGAAAAGACCAAATTAGAGGGGAAAAACTATAGATGGGAAAAAAAGTGTGTCTTTTTAAAATAAAAGTAAAAACAAATAAATAAATAAAAAATTTAAATTAAAAATAAAATAATTTAAAAAACATATTAAAAAAACAACATTTTCAAGTTAAAAAAATATGAAAAAGCAAAAATTAAAAACAAAAATTAAAGAAAATAAAAATGTAAAAAAATAATTATGTGTATGTGTGTATGTGTGTGTGCATGCATGTGTGGATTATTATTTGGGTATGATGGGGTTAGGTTTCCCACAATGAGGGTTTAGGGATTCCATAGCATTTTTCTAGTGACTAGATTTGGGTTTCGATCACGAAGGGCCCATGGAGATGGGATTGAATCCACATTCTACTAACGAGGACATTCAACTAGTGGATTACTCAAAATATTCACTATCCGAGGAGAATATTTTCATGTCTCTAGACTATTTTCTACCATCCTTGCATGAGCCTTTTGGTGATGGTTCTAGCTCATGTTGTGATGTCATGTCAAGTTTAAATGTTTTTGGTTCATCGAACCTTGATATTGTTTTTAAAGTCTATGGGGGTGTAGGGAAGGGAAAGGTGATTTAATTTTCCACTTCTGAGAATTCCCTTGCAAATCGTCATGTTATGGGTCCTGAGGTGGATGGATAAACCAATACCACTTTAATAGCACCTTATTCGGTAGTTGGATATTGTCTTTCTAGCGTGCAAGGTTTTCTTTTCTCTGTGTCAGTGTTTGGATTCATTAGTTTTGGGTTAGGTTTTGCAGAGAAACAAGGGCCTTTATCGATCCTGAAAGCCACATTAGGCACTCGTTATAAAAAACGTTGATCATATCCTAGGGCGGTGGGTTATACTGGGTTGTTGGCAAGGATATTGTCCTTGATCAAATCGATGATCTAGTTAGAAATATGGTGGTTGGTAAGTTTGTGGGTTGTCATGTTAACATGGACCATATAAACAAATGGATGCTAGAGTTATGGGTTCCTATCCTGGGGTATGGACCTATTGGTCATAGCAGGTCTCAGGGTTGGTTTGGTTTTATTTTCCATAGTGAATATCATGCATAGAGGATCTTGGTGAAAATATGGTTCTTGGAGCATAGCTTACTCTATCTTAAACCATGGAACCCTCTCTTTGACATCGGGTCTGAACAAGGCTCCAATATCCCAATGTGGGTTAAACTACCCAAGCTCCTACTTGAGCTCTAGAATGAGTCGAGGTTCAAATCCATAGGAAATGAAATTTATTTCTATATTGTATGGAATCCCAAATATTTAGTTAGCAATGTATGGAATCTAGCTTGAATTATTGCAGACATCGATGCTAAACAAGGCTTGTTCAAGTCCATCATGATTGCTCATGGAAAGAAATCCTATATACAAGTTTTGGATTATGTTTACATTCCATTTTTGTGCATTATGTTTCATATCGTGGGTCATCTTATCGTAGAATGAAAAAGGCCAGATCCCAATCATTGTCGTGTGGAGTTTTTTCTTAAGGGAAAAGGCACAACATAGATTAAATATGCAACGAATCTTTCTAAGGGGCCCAAAGGGGGAAGGCGGTCTTCCCAGTTTTGTATTAGGATTGGGGAAGGTTTTGATGCAACATAATATCTCCCATCACTCTTTGATGCTAAACGAGGATGGTAGTAAAGTGGGTTTGGAGCTAAGCGGTCTAGGGGAAAGCATGATAAACAAATTGTGATATTTCTTTGTCTCTCTATGCCAGTTTGATTGGAAAGTTTGAAGGAGAGGGACCTCATTGGGACATTTTTGAAGACTTAAAACTCTCAGCATCAAAATGGGATTTCTTGGAATCAATGTGGGATTCCACTTCACATCCATGCGATCTATTAGGCAAGGATCATAATCCTCCCTCTTTTGTTCCTTGAGGGAATTTTATGGGACTGGTGTCTTTTCCTTCATATTCGGGTTCTACACTCTCTAAGGAGAAAAATACTTGTGGTAGAGTGGATCCTTCTATTGTGGGTTATGGGCCCATGGTTTCATGCCAAATCCCTTTGAATCCACAAAATTTTCCCTAGAATGTGTCTGGATAGGTCTCTTAGTTCCCCCTCTATTTCTAATGGGAAGGACCCTTATTTCCTTTAGTCACAATTGGCCTCTCAGGTTTCAGAGGGATTGGGGTTTGATATTCAAAAATATTGGAGGCCTTCAAATATCAATCATATTTCAACTATTATACTAGACAAAGAAAATGCCTCTACGAATATTTTGCATGGTTGTTAGCATGTCCTTTCAAGGATCCTTAGAGCCAAGAATTCCCATAAGAAAAATCATCCATGAATACGATGTCCCTAAATGTTTGTGGGTTGGGAGGGAGGCCCAAGAAAACTTCCCTCAAGCGCTTGATGGAGTTAGATTTGCCTAATATTGTACTATTTTAGGAGACTATGTGATCCTATGACATATAGATCAATGAACAAAGGAAGTGTTATAAAGGATGGGATTGTTTTTAGTTGGATTCTTTTGGGTCTTGTGGGGGTTGATTTTAGGTTTTAATGAGTTTCTCACCTTAGATTATTATTTTGCAGTGCAATTAGGCCCCTTGATTGTCATTCATATTCGAGAGTTAGACATGGATTTTTCCATCATGAGTATATATGGGCCCTACATAGGGAAGGAGTTGTCTTGGGACCAATTGCATTCCCTGACTTGTCTTTAGTTGGGAAACCTCATCATTGGGGGTGACCTTAATCTCACTATAGATCAAGTGGAGATTTGGGGAAAACATGCTCGAGAGGATATGCTGTTAGGATTTTACGTCAACAGGTTTGAATGAGTAGGTTGGATTAACTTGGAACTAGTTGAGATTGTCGACACATAGACCAATAATAGATCAGGTGAAAATACAGTCACTGAGAGTTTGGATTGTTTTCTAATGCATCTGGATTTTCTCTCGATGATCGAACAATACAAGACTTGGATTGAGAATATTTGTATTTCGGATCATTTTCCTATTTTATTAGAAATTGGAAAAGGGTATTAGAAGCCAGGTATTCCCTTCAAATGTAATCCCCATCGGAGTGAAGAGGAGGATATCTAGAACCTCATTTTGAAAAAATGGATACACTTCCAGGAGGACTTTGTTATTTTTTCATGTGCACAATTTGCATTGAGTTTACAGACCATTAAAGAAAAGGTGGAAATTTCAGCTCATGAGAAAAAAAGATAGAGGTGCCAGGACATTAGGACGATTGAGGATGAATTAGCATATCTAGAATTTTGTTGTTATTTTTCATTGCAGCAAATGGATCACTTGATCCAATTAGAGAGACAAAGGTTAAAAATTCTTCTATACTGGGAGAGAAAGTGGAGACTAAAGAGCCATGATTTGTGGTCAGAAGTGGGGGATTAAGATAAAAATTACTTCTAGAACTTTACTAATCACTGAAATAATTTCCGTATGATTTGAAAATTGCATGATGATTAAGGAAACAAAGTGAAAGGTTTCAAGGATTTGGATGGTATGGGATTTTCTCATTTTGGGGATATTTTTAAGGCCCTAGAGCATCAAAACATTGGTAAAATGCTCTCTATTCTAACTCATTTCCAGAGACTAGTGGAGGTTGAGGAAAACAAAGACTTGTATCAACTGGTGTTGGAGGAAGAACTATTGGATATTATGAATTCATTTAGTAAATATGAATGTCTAGGCCTGAATGGATGGACTACATAATTATTTGCATATTTTTTCGATATAGTGGGGGGGAATTTAATCAGGGTTGTGGAATAGGTTGGGTAGTCGGGAAGTATGTCTGGTTGTTTTATTTCTAATTTTATTAATCTTATTGCAAAGGTGGATGTTTCCAAAAATTTCAATGATTTTGGTCTTATTTCTCTATGTAACTGTTTGTACAAAATTATTTCTAAGATTAGTGTAGTCAAGATAAAGCCTCTCCTCTCTACGATGATCTCATCTGAACAATTTGGATTTCCAGAAGGCTAGTTGATCAAAGAGGCCACAAGTTTGGCACAAGAAAGAATCCACTCGATCACATATTTAGGTAGCACACACTGATTATCAAATTGGATCTCTCAAAATATTATGACTGTGTCTCGTGGACTTTCCTTAAACTCCTCCTCCTTCACATTGGGTTTGACCTTCCATTTGTGAATCGAATTATGGGTTATGTTATGACTTCATCTTTTTCATTTCTAATCAATGGTTGTAGCCTAGATTTCTTTAAGTCTAATATAGGCCTTTGTCAAGGCTTTCTTCTTTCATCATACCTCTTTCTTCTCATCGTCGAGGGACTAAGTCATTTAATCATAAAAACTAGACACTCACATGTCATCTAGGGTGTTTTGATTGGGCATCACATTCACCTCACACACTTGTTATATGTTGATGATGTTATCATTTTCAGTCTATGTAATGAAGTGGAAGGAGAGTTCTATAAGAATATTATTGGGATTTTTTGTGGAGCTACTAGAATGGAAGTAAATTTGGAAAAATAGGATATTTCTTTCCTAGAGTTTCTAGTGGCTCCTAAAAGACAGGTGAAAAATATTTTCGGCTATGAGGATCTTGAATTAAATCATGGGTTCAAGTATCTAGGATACAATATCAAGCCAAATAAATATGGAATTTATGATTGGAAATTAATTCTTTTGAAAGTCGAGAAAATGATCAACTTCTAGTGCAATCAATGGATTTTTTGAGGGATTCATCGTGTTCTCGTAAAATAAGTAATCAAGGCTATATCAATGTACTAGTATATTATAGAACTTATTCCAAATGGTGCTTTAAATAAAATCACAAAGTTTCTTTCAATTAGTTATGGAAAGGAAAGGATAAATATCTAGGATCTCATCTCACTTGTTGGAAGTAAAATGATTTTCCCAAGGACCAAGGTGGGTCAGCTCTAAAGAATATAATTTGTTTTGTGAAAGCTCTAGTTGGAAAATATTTACAGTTTTTTCTCACTCATGATAGTTTGTGGTGTCAATGTAACGCCCCATATTTTGGCTTTAGGTACTTAGAACTTTGTTTTTTCTCATCTTAGTAATTCATTGCTTAACAACTATTTGGACTCAACAATGTTGATATAGATATGTGACAAGTGTACATCTTGACCTATTTATGTGTTGCATAATATTATTTTCATTGCTATATGCTCATGATGATGATAAATCTTTTGATTTGTTTAAACATGAAAATTAAGATATGGAATTTAGGTACATGGATATCGAATCAAAGTTATGTTGTGAATGCATAACAGATGCAAGCCATGATAAAAATAAACATATATTTCTTAATTGAACGCCAATAGAGATATGGATTCTTATATGAAATTATGATGTATATACATAGATATGAGTTATTGGTGAACTAACCTACAGGTTGATGAGCTATGTGATAGCCAAATGACTACAATGAAAAGATAGCATGGATGTCGTAGACATCAAGATGATAGCGTATCTTATAATTTATAAATTTATGATTCAAAATATTGCTATGATTTGTGGTGAGTGTGGTTTTGATAGGACGCACAACTTGCCAGAGTGATTGTTTGATGACGTGACTCTAAGAACAGTAGTTGCATAGTATGGCTCGATATAGGGTGTTGAACCTAGTTCTATAAGAAGGGGTGGAGGTATTGCCCAACATTTATCCTCTGAAACCTAGAGTTGTGGGAGGGTTGTGTGAAGTCATGCTCCCCTAGACATGTGATGGTGACTGCTAGTTTCCTGATGGGGAAGATTGGTCGAGATGTATGACACTTCCGCTTACGGGTTCTATCTGGAGTTAGGTCAATATAGTTGGCACTCCATCTTAGTCCAACAGAGGAAAGGATAGGATGGAAGATGAAAGTAGGTTATGAAGGAAGGATGCTTCGATGTTAGTTGAGAATACTGATTGGGGATTAGAGATGCCACTATTGTTTATTCACTTGGTTCCTACCATGTTTAAAACCCTCTTTTATTTCCTAATGATATTTTAATTGTGACAATGACTTATTGATGAATTGGTGTAATTTAGTTCGTTAAGATTATTAAATGATGCATTACTTGATCTGTTGTCCTACATGTCTCAGTGATCATATAGGAACTATGCACTAGAGGCAATGATTGTTTATCGTTAGTACATGCATGAGATATGTGTTCGCTAGCTACGCACACATACCATACCCATGTACACTAGTATAAGTAATTAATGTATTAATTATTAAAGTAAATTATTAACTATTTAATTGAATGTTTATTGAATATGTAAATTATATTGCATACAAATATCTAGAGGCATTAAATACTTTCTTGATTTTGATAGATGGTGGGTGTGATGAATTAAATGAGCATGGTGGAGTGTTATGTACATTTTGGGGAAAATTATCAAATAACATTTATTATCTAGCATGAGAATAAAGACTTTTTATTTTATTTATTATTGTTTAATGCAAGCCATTTATATTTAGTTTTATTTTAATATTTTCCCAAAATATCTAAATAAGGGAGGTTGATGGATAATAATGAGGGTGGTTGAGAAGACTTGTGGAAGTGTGTATGGAAACTTGATAAATAGGGAGAACAAGTAGAGAGGAGGGGAAGGATGGAGAGGTTTGAGCATGATGAGAGGCTGTGAAATTCTTGGAAAGTATAATTCTTGTGATAGTTTTCTTTGATCATTTGTTCTTTGTTGTTATTGAAGTCACGAGCATGGAGGGCCAAGAAACTGAAAGGTTTCTTGGATCTAGGAAGCCGGATAGGCTCCTAGTTGGCAGGGAGGATTCCGTTGTTTCACTCTGGGCAAGCGAGAAAAGAATGCTTGGAAGCACCCAGGACTACATTACAACTGATGAGCTTCGACAAGCTAAGGAGGAGGTATTATTCGATGGTATTTGTTTATTGATATTTTGTATATACTCTTGTTTTAATTTCTAAATCATAGAGTTAACATATTACTTATTTCATCATGTTATCTAGATTTATCATTGAGAAAATGTACAAGAATTGTGTCAATAAAATTCAATGAAATTATGATAAAACAAAGTTGTTATTGTGTATGTATTTAATGAAATGATTAATTTCTTAGCATCCTATAGATGGTGGGTGCTACAGTCAAATTATTATAGATCAATATATAGCTCCTCGGTCTATTATTGATTGGGTCTGTTGACAACAAAAGTCAACAATAAATTTCCCCTGGATGGGGTGATAGTGTCGACCACCTGGCGTACAGAGGGCGAGCGGAGGAGCCATCAAGGTAGTGAGCAATGTGACTGGCTCATGCCAACTACCATCGACTCTACCCCGTAATAAATGGCTTTCACGTCATTTGTAGTGGCATTAATTTGTGTTCACCCGACCTCCATTTTGTGTGGTGCTATGGCTTCTCCTTCTGCTTGTAACTCTCTCCCTCTCCCAAGATTCGACTCCAGTACTCCTCTGCTGCCCTGACCTAGTTTTGCTTGCATGCTCATGGTGTTCATGACTCCCGGCCTTCTCCAGGCTCTCCCCTTTGGCCTGGAATGCCATTTCCACTTACACTGCCAAACCATGCCACGACAACGAGGAAGACCGTGAAGGGGATCTCCTTGGCATCCTCCTTGGCCTCATGCATTGGCTTCTCCTCTTGGTTCGCCCTCAACACTCTCCTCGTCGCTCTTGCTGCCTAAGTTAGCACCTCTCAATTCCTCCACCACGCATGTCTCCCGCTTTGAGTGCTTAGCCTTAATTGAAACTTTGTCGAACTCTTCCCTACGCCACCTTGCCGCTCCTTCGACCTCCAAAAACTTCTTTACCCCCCTCGCGTCGGTGGCTGGTTCTTCAAAGTTTCCCATGGGGATGCCATCTCCTATTCCAGCTGAATGAAACAAGGCACCAACATTGTCTGATTCTAAGCCGGATTTGCAGCTGAAAGAGCATTTCACCATCCTCTATGACTTGGTCTTCGACCTCCGTCAGGGAATGGAGGACCTCCAATTTAGGATACAGCTTATGGATGGGAGGATATCGACCCTCCCCCAACTCATTTCTAACTTCCACGACACCTCTCCCTCCTACCCAACAGGCTCAGCTTCAGAAGGAGTGCCCTCCTTAGCAGGTGGTTATGGGAATGCCAGGACGCAAAGTGTAGCAGAGGTCGTTGCGGAGCAGGTCCAATAGGAGGACATGGAAGTGATCACAGCCACCGGTCAGCATGAGCACACTCCGTTGGGAGACACCAGGACAGCTTCCAACAAGGATGAGTGCACCATGGATGACAACATGCATTTGGAAAATCGAGGAACACCTGTTGAAGAGGATCAGTGGCCAGGTTACCTGCCAGGTTACTTGCCAGATTACTTGCCAGGTGTCTAACCCCTCATGGGACATGTTCTTTTTTTTAATAGTTTTCCCTCTAGTTGCATTTCAATCAGCTCAGCTTTGTTTTTTAAGACTGGTAAGAACTCAGTTGCTAAACTTCCCGGTTGGCTGAACTGGTTTCTCCCTTTTGGGGTAGTTCAGTAACTACAATCTGGATGTTATTAAATTTTGTAACTATGGTCTGGTTTTTTGAAGGCCCTTTTATATAAAATTACTTACTTACAAAAAAAAAAAAAAAAGTCAACAATAAATTCATCAAATCAATAGAAGGACATCATTTGGGATTTCTCTATGGTTGTTAAACATATTACATGGAAGGTCAAATCAAACAATTAGGATCGTATCAACTTGGATCTGATTGCGGGTGGCAATCAAAATATTTATTTTCTTGACTATATTATATCGTTTCTTCAAGAGATTGGTAAATGTACCCTTGACAAGATCTCAAATAGGGAGACTACTTTTGTTTGGAAGCATGGGTGGTTCTCTGCTTTAGATATGGGTTTGGAGGTTGGATGGCATTCAATGTGGAACAACTTTATTTTTTAGCTTAATAAAGAGCATATTAGAAGAAAGGAGGGTGAGGATGAGTTGGTATGGGTTTACAATTCTAAGGGGGGAAGTGCATGACAAAATTGGGTTATGTTTTAATGTTGGAGAACAACCTAGTAAATAATGAATGGTGGTACAAAAAATATGGAAATCAAGGGCACTGTTAAAATGAATCTTCCTATTCAGGTTCATTTTGAAGAATTGGGTACTAACATGGGAACAGATGCAAAGGTGGGGTTTTTAAGGACCTAGTATTTGTGTTTTATGCTACAAAGTCGTGGAACATAACTACCATTTATTCCTTCGATGCCAATATACTAGACTGGTATGGGAACACTTGGAGTCATAGGGGATTGTTTTAAACACTACTATGAGAGTCGTGCTCTTAAAATGATTATATATATACCTTTTGTGATGGCATGGGGTATTTGGCTTGCATGAAATAAATGTTTATTTGAAGACAATTTCACCCCCAGATTACATAGCTACGCGGGAACTTACTATTTTTCATTCTCAAAGTTGTCCTCACAAGACAATTCTCCCCCAAATGTTGAGGAGATTGTGATAGATCGAGGGAAATATTCGGGTTTTATTATGGATCAAGCTAGGAGGATGGCCTTCACTGTGGTATTGGATTTTCTCTTCATCTATCGAACAATCATGTACTACATGGGAAAGCAAATTTGGGATCTGGTTCAAACAATGTTGGAGATTTTAGTGCCCTATTGGCTCTATTAAAAACTATTATGTCCATAAATGTGCGGTCCCTTTGGGTTTTTGGAGACTCTAAAATGTTTATTCAATGGATGCAAGACAAATGTCAGATATCTAATCTGGGGTTCATTAATAGTTCTCTGTAGTTGAAGGATATTGTGGCTCAATTTCAAGAAATATTTTTTTCACATATATTTAGATAATATAATGGTCAAGCGGATACTCTTTCCAAGGAGGCCCTCCAACTCTCTGTGAAAAACTTCATGGATGAGTACAGGGATGAAACCTCATAGATAGTTTTGATTCAAATTAAAATGATATATGAATTCTATTTTTGTTGGGATTTTTTACCTCAGTTGATTCTTCATGTTTTGTTGGGAACTAGTTGGGTGGATTACTTTTTTGTAAAACTATTGGTCATGATACATATCGTTGGGAACCAATTTTTTGGAATAGGAGTGGTTTGTTGCTCTTTGGATGTGGGGAAATCCCCCTCTCCTACCACTAAAAGGAGTGGCCAACCACTCCTTTGAGTGGTGGCAAGGAGGTTGTATTGATGGGTTTGGAGGGCCAGGTAGAGATTCATGGGTATTGGGGGGTGGGCGATTCCTGGAAACTCCCCCTATCCCATATTACCTAATGTGAGTTTCCTTTTTGTGTGCTGGGGGCACATTCCATTTGTTTTATTTATTTATTTTCATTTATTTTATTGTTTTTTTTTAGTTTTTTTTTTCCTTTATTTTTATTTTAATTTTTAAGTTTTTTTTTTCTTTAATTTTTGTTGGATGGATTCATGTATTTTTTGTTTTTAAATTTTTTTTTTTTTAATTTTTTATTATTGTTTTTTAATTATTTTATATTTAAGTTTTCTAAAATTAAATAAATAAAGGAACTCTGCGTTGAAACAAGAGAGTCGACGTGTTTCGATCCCTCTAGGGATCATCATCAAGAGGAGCACTCGAGAGAGAAGAGAGGCTCATCAAATAAGCAGATACAACACAATTAAATAGATATCTGGATCCTTGAAACCCACGCTGAGAGAGGTCATCTTGGTAAAAATAAACCCTAAGCAACGGTTAAGTAACGTATCTTAAGTAAACCTGTGCTGAGAGAGGTCAAATTGTTTTTTAAATTTCTTTCTAAAATTGTTTTTTTTTAATTTAATTGTTTTTGAGTTAAACTTTTTGGTTAATTTTTTTTTTTTAATTGTTTTTTAATGGTTCTAAAATTGTCCTTTTTTAATTTTTAATTTTTAAATATTTTTGTTTTAAAAAACATTAATTTTTTTAATGGATTTTAAATTATTTTCCCAGGAATACGTATGTCATATTAGAGCTCTGCAACCCTTCTGACTGGAAACCCTACTAATCTCACCTCCCTTCTCCTCCATGACTTCGGCTAGAGGGGGAGCTCGACTCCCTCCTATAGCTAGATCCTTGCAAGCCAGCACAACGCTCACTGCCCCGCTCCCTCTTCTTTGTCAGATTCCTCCCAACCCTTGGATGGTGGCCCTCCCTCGAGCATGGCTTTGCATGCCACCCCTTCTAGCTCGAACGAATCACAACCCCCGCCTCAGGCCCAAGCATCCTCTCCTCTCGTCATCTTTGGATGCCTGACTAATTCTATTGTAAACCCTTCCTATGAGGTTAAAATTGACCACATAGCACCCTTCATTCAACACATGCATGACCATGCTTTTATAGGAAATTTTATGGGCATATGGCCTATGGAAAAGGCCTTCAACTGGTGGATCAAAAAAACCTGGAATCTGAAAGGACAGATAGACCTCAAATTAAGATCCAAAGGATTCTTTACATCCATCTTCTATAACATGGAGGACCATGAAAAAGTATTCAAAGGAGGCCCATACTTCTTTAAATCTATAGGACTTCACTTCAAACCCTGGACCAAACATTTTAGCCCTAAAAAATAATATTTCATGGCAGCACCAGTCTCGATAAGACTTTACTTGTTGCCCCACGAATTCTAGGATGAGGAAATCTTGGCAGGCATTGGCAACACCATAGGTTCCTTCGCTAAATCTTCATAAGCCACCAAAATGGGACGTTATACCTTGTAAGCATGAATTTGTGTATACATGGATCTTACCAAATTCCTCCCTGAATCCATAACAGTCGTCTATCACGACATTGATTGGATCCAAACACTCGACTATGAACATATTCCCTTCTGATGTTGACACTTCCATGCCCACAATCATATATTATGTGGCTTCTCGTTGTATCCCAACTCTGTTGCAGGCAATCCCCCTCCTCCTACCCATGACGCAGAAGGTTTCAAGTTTGTTTCCTCTCAAAAAAAATCAATACGATACCCCAACCCACCTCCACTCAAAAATAACTTTGTCGTAAAAAACCCCTTCGCCTCCCTCCCACCTAATGATGAAAGTAACTTGACCCAAGACAACAAAGAAAAACCCCAAACTGGTAACTCGACTACAAAAATCTCAGAGGAGGATCCAATAAAATGTGGGAAAATGTTGGATACAACACACATCAACCACTCAGCTGACAACATTGACATTCAAGAGGAACTACCCGACTAGTTAGACTCAGATAATGGTGAGGACATGGATCTGGGATATCTAGACCTTAACTCTATTTCCTCGGCCTACAAGCAACAATAACCAAACTCCATTCCGGGAAAGAAAGTGCAGCTCCTCAAATATGTCATGGTTCGAAACCGCATCCTCAAAAACATGAATGCAAAATGTATGAACCCTAATCCCTCACTTGGTATTAAGGATTCCACCTCTTCATCTTCTAGAAATACCAAAGAGGAAAAAACGAGAGGAAGAATATCCAATCAGCAGCTCATCAAATACCTAGGAGACTTCTTGGTTAATTTGGGCCAAATTTCCCTCATGACAAACACATTTCAACCCAACCCCTGCCTTCCTCATGAAATTTTTGTAAGGTAACTAGAGAGGTA
>SNQJ01S0131875.1:0-14676 GCA_010110895.2 Picea sitchensis | reverse complement strand
GTGTTTTTATTTTTAATTTTTTTTTTTTTTACAATTTTTTCTCGAACAATATTTGGCTTTCAAGACATGGTTTCCAAAATATTGCATTTTTAAATCTAAAAAACAAGCGGTGCAACTGATGACACCTCTTCTTGATTATTGAGTTGGTCTTAATATTATTGTTCCAAGTGTACTAGTTGTCAAGGCCAAAATATAAAAATACTTGCAATTCTATCTCTAGAAATGGTGGGCTACTACTAGGAGCACCACTTTCCAATTCAAGGGTTGATTTTAAATTTTTGGTTGAAAGGGTACTGGTTAGGTTTCAAAGAAGATGTAGTTTTATCCTAAAAAAAATGGTGTTGTTGTTAGCACCACTTTTTTATTTAGAGATTAATTTTACAGATTTTTATTTAGAACACTACAATGTCGTTAATGCCATCACTACAAAAGGTGGTACTTTTAACCCCGAAGAAAATAAAAGGTGTTACTGGTATCATCACTTTACAAAATGAGGGTAAAATTAGCTACTAAATGTGACCTCTGAAAAATGAGAACTCTGGAGGGTTCTTGTTAAGTTGATAACTATGTCCGATCTTGTACAATTTTGGTTAAGTTCATCATGAAAATCATGCATAGTTTTTCTTTGTTTCGCATAAAAGTACTTAATGATTGTGTTTGGGAATAAAAATATATTAAGCTTGGTGAAATTTTCTAAGTTGCATGTTCTTCACTAAGTTAAGATATAAAATTGCACAAAATTAAATTTGTTAACATGAAAAAACCTAAAATTGGGATTACAACAATGAAAATCATGATTATGTTGATACAATTTATATAATAATCAAATCCTCACTCTGTTCTCCAAAATAATCATTGTCATTTTATTGATTCCATATATCTTTATCTCTCACACTCTTTCACTTCCTTCTTATTATTTCTAGCAACATTGACATCAATGTTATGATACTTTGATAATATTATGATAATGCCCCATAGCTCTCTTTCCCCTCATATCATTTGTAGCAACAATGCTTGGAACAACATTTTTGAAGTTCAATGTGATTCTTAATTAATCTATGGAAAAGGTAGCATAATTTTTATTATCATCAAACTTACAAAATAGGGATTATTCTCTAGCATCCCATTTTTTCATGCATTTTCACATGGTTTTAGAGATAAAATGAAAAAACAATATCCTCTATAAAAATAACATAATTGGCGGTCTTGATGATTAATTTCCTTTAGTTTCTTGTTTCTATGGATTTTGTGAAGCTCCAAATTATAAACATCTTAACCTAAATCATAATAAAAAATGGATGTAGTAATTCTAGATTGTCATGTTCTTAATGTTGTGTGATGCAAGTAGGGTCACTTTATTGCTTTTATAGTATTTTAATAGAATTATCACTTTTCAACATAGGCCTGAAGATTCAGTACAATTTATTATTTTCTAATGAAATATAGAATAATATGAATCCCATGGTTAAGCAGGATTCATGTATGCTTAAAATATAAATATAATATGTAGGTTCACTAATCATATGGATTCATATATTACATCCTTTGCTATATGGGTGTTTAGAAAAACCTTTGATTTTGTTATTATGTCTAATGTTTTAGGCGTTGTCTAACTCTTCTACGTTTTGGCTTTTTTCGTCAGAATCCAATGACATAAATCTCTACAAAATCACATTTTTGTTGTTGTTTAAATTTCATTTCTGAATGCATAAATGGATTCATCCTATTGAAAACCCATTGGGGACTCAGATTATATAGACTTAGCAACTCAAATATGTATATCCAACACTTTCTAGCTAGATTTCGAGAAAAATTAAACAAAAAATATCCCCCAAAAAAGACCAAAACGTAAAACTTTTAAACTGGTGCAAAGTTTTATATTTTCATTTTTAATCTTTTGAAATTTCTAAAAAAAATGTGGTTTAATAGTTATGAATTTTTATTATCATTAATATATAAAGAGATCAAAAGATTAAATTTAAAACTACAAAGTACACTTATTATTACTTTTTATTAAAATTTCAATTTGGTTGTTTTTTAAACTTTAACGTTTTTTTTGTGAATAAAAAGAGAAAAATCCTATTAAAACCTTTTACAATACAAAAAGCCACATGGCGACAGTCTGCCAGTTTTTCCGCCAAATTAGTGAAAACCGGAACAAATGACAGACTGTGATGTTGTTGTCAAAAATGACAATCCGCCATCTACCCTGCCAAATGGAAACCAGGGAAGGTGGAGGATTCAAGTATGTGCACCATTGTGATAAGAAACCATGAAAGTCAGTAGACACAAACTGAAAATTAATAGTAAAACTATAAAACATAGACATGAACATGACTGTAAAACTGCTCTGTAGCAGTGCAAGGATCCGAGCTGAGAAAGATCGTGATAGCCAAGCAAGTAAATTACCCATGTGCACCTGAGGTCGTGTCGCTAAGATCACCATTGAGTGGGTTGTTCCTAGGCTGGAGCACGAATGTCCTGGCACAAGTTGGGCACCTCTAGGTTGCAGGTGCGTTCGAGTAGGCCTCATACAACATATCAATTCTCTGAT
Source organism: Picea sitchensis (assembly GCA_010110895.2). Lineage (NCBI taxonomy): Eukaryota > Viridiplantae > Streptophyta > Pinopsida > Pinales > Pinaceae > Picea > Picea sitchensis. Next base: position 12,122 of record SNQJ01S0131875.1, on the reverse strand, counting down.
GCATAAGGGTGTCTCTGTGAATTTGATCATCCATGTGGCTTATGAGTTCAAAAAATAGCGCTAATTGCTCCGGATGGAAGAAGGGTGGTGGTTCCTGGCTAAAATCCGTGAGTGTCGAGAGTGGTGGTGGCGTCAAGACTAGGCCACCCTCCACCCCCAAACTGTTGAGGAAAATATATGAAATGATCTTAATCAAACATTTCAGATCCTTCTTGGCTAAAGAAAGATAGACATGACTATCACCCTATGTTTATAGGCATCAAAACTGATATCCTAGTTCACAAGTATTATTTACAAGTGCTTAGGATGTTTTTTTTGTAATTAAAAGATTGCTGAAAAAATCATTTTTTATGTAATTTTCTGAACATATCAAATGCTGAAATAAATATAGAGACAGAAGTAAAGACACCAAGTCAATAATCAACACATATGAGACATAAAGCAATCCTTTATTTCATTCCAATTCATCAAAGAATCATTTTTTTTACAAAATTTCCTGAGGAAGTTTTGGACCAAAGTCAAACTTAGACGTCCCCGATGAAACATACAAAAGGACTTCTGACAGAAAATCAAAAACTGAACTTGAAAAGCTAGATCAGCTTGCCACAGATTTTTTCCCACTAGACTCTGCACAATAGCCTTTGTCAGTCATGAAAACTAATTCACAAACAAACAAGTCTACACAGACTATCAAAGATAGATTAGCACCTCTGAAAAACAAGTTTTTGAATGATGTAATTCAATACTCAATCTTGTTGTCTACAATAAGACCCTGCTATCATAAAAAAGAATTAGGCTTCTAATGAATTAAGGAATGAATGAAAACTAATTTATCTCAAAAAAACTCAAGAGCACACCTTAGTATGCTTCTCATTCTATTCTCCTCTAGTTCCTCCCTTGCCTTTTGTTTTTACAACAATTTAGAATTGGTTGAAGTAGTTGAACTACTTCATTAGTTAAGTTAACTAAAAATCAACCAACTTTTAGTTAGGGGGAGAATTAATATATCATAATAAGGGTTTTTAAATAAATAATAACTAGTAGGTAGGACCCCTTATGACTCCCTTTAGATTTTATCAATATTAACACAACTAGTTAATTAAACAAAACATCCCTCCTTGTGACTCTCATCTTCACATTCAATTTGGAAATTTATCTCAATTATATTTGCAATTATTTCCAAAATATATTACTCATATATCCAAAAATAGTATGCTGTCCAAAATTTTTGAAGTCAACTGTTCTCAACAATAAATAAATAAATAAAAATTTAAAATCCATATTTCCCACTCTGAGATGAAATCCTTCTTTTGTTGATGTTGTCACCTTTTGATCTCTCTGAATTTTCCTTTAGTTGTGTTGATCCTTTAGGCCTAATCTCGTTGATCACATGAGAACAACCATCCCTCAAATGCATCTGATAGGACACAGATTTATCAGAGCAGGTGGAGGGTGAGGAAGGGGAACAATGGATTTTCCTTTATCAAGGGCATGGTGGGCCTCAGTTTTCAATATTTTGCTAGCATGGGAAGACTAAAAATGGTGAGTGGGTAGGGGCATCTTGGAAAATTTGATTAATAGGTAGGGGAGCAGGTAAACACAAATTGGGCCAGCCACGATGTTGGGAGACTGTCAGGTGGACAATCACTTGCCACCCATCATTTTTGGGAACCTTGGATTGCAATGAGACACGAGGGGAAACAGGGATACCAGGGACCTATGGGGCTTGGAAGGGAGGCCCTTTAGGCCTAGGTTGGACCACTCCTTGCCCAATCCAATTAAAAAACCCAATCTTGAAATAGATGGCCTAACTCTTGTGAGTCAGCATCAAAGTGAATGGAGAATCTTGTCCTTCTAGGGCACCTATTCCAATTACCTCTTCCTCAGTTACCTCTTCCATGGATACCTCGGCTGAAAAATCTCATTCCTATATGCATGATTGATTACCAAATAGTTTCTTTAACAACCATATATGACAACACTTTTAAAAATATGAAATAAATTTGGCTCATCAACATATCAAACTCATGCAATCCATTCCATACAAATTGTTTAACCATTGTCAATGAGGAGGGGGTGAACAAAGGTTCTGGGATATGCGAGGGATTTGTATTGAGTGAAAAATGTTAAAATGAGGGGGAAAAGAACATGGTTACTGCTCACAAACAACAAACAATCAACTGAAATGTAAATCAAAGAACATATCATTGTAACCCATCCTTGTGATCTTAAACTGTCACAATACAGAGCTCCTCTTAACTGTAATTAAATTTTAGGAACAAGGAGTGAGTACTGAATATGGGAAAGCGAGGGGATTGTATTTAACGAAAAGTGAAATAATGGTAGGGAAAAAAAAGCGGATAATGTTCATAAAATTAATTAAGTAATCCATAAGACCATTTTGTATTTAATTAAATGATCCAACACTAACCAATTACTATGATCAATTAACAATTACCGTGTGTATAATTTAACCATTTCTGTGTGTTAAACTTGCTCACTGTTCACATTTAAATCCTTAACACTTTCTATTACACAATGCCATCATACTCAAAATAATATTCCTTCCAAAACAACTTGTATTAGAATTTTTTTCCCTCTCATTTGTCCCATTATATTTAAAACAAATTTCAAATGAACACACATTCATTTGTTTCCACTATGTTCAGCATCAAAACATCAACCATTGTCATAAATCAATCCTTCAAAATAAACATAAACACAAGTTCCTTTAAAATCGTGCCCTGTTCCATTCCTCAATTCAATTTAACAATTTAAATTGCAATGAGACCATATTGTTATGAAACCCGTGCCCATCTCTGATATGATGCACGATATCCATAAAACATACACAGCAGACAACCAAGACACAACTATCATGATTTTAAATTTCAATAATCCCGATTGGTAATTAAAACACACAGTAACAACAATCATCATTTCAGCTTATATCATGTTGTAGGAAACCCACACAGACCAACGCATAATGAAAGAAGCATTGTTGTGACTTGATAAACCATAAAATAATGTTGGGTTAACAATCCAATTGTTACAACACAAGAGACATGGACTGTGTATCCAATTCCACTTTTCAAATCAACCAATTAAACGTGTCAAGCTATCAATTCAATTGTCATCATAATAAGGTAGCAACTATCTACCAATAATAAAAACCACTTTCAATGCTATTAACAAAGCCGAACCAATAATTAACCACTGTCGATGATACTCCACCAACTCATAACAGTCAAAAATATGCCCGACATGATATAACTGGCTTCATTTATTAAAAACAGGCTTTGAATAATCAAGGGTTCACTCTGTGGAACCAACACAGGGAGACTGGAGTCGACCACCAACAGCAGGTGAGAAACGTTTGAGACAACACGGTGGACACATAGTCCATATCACCAATAGCCTTGCAAGACAGGGTGAGATTTCACCAGGTAGGAGAGATTATGAACAGAGGAGCAGAGGCTTCTTATTGGCCCATAATAACATCGAGAACATGCAAGGCATAACCCTCGTGGTTTTCCCCAATCAACCCGAACAATTCTAATATAAAAAAAAGCCATGAAATAGAAATCAACCTCAAAGCAAGCCCCTTGGCATAATAGACATCATAATCAACTACACAGACACCAATAGCACAAATGAGCCCATAACCAGGTAAAACAATATGCAGTGACACAAGGTGGTTCGAAATCAAACCCAGCAACCCCATAACAACAAATACGATTGGGCATGGTGACAATAACTGTGTGGAGACATCCAACAACTCTGGATCGAATGAACCCTCCAACAAAAACCCATAAAGAAAACAGAGAGCCTTCATGGCTTATACCACTCAGAATAATCAATGAAACTGTGACTTCAACCATCATTTTCCACTTGCAAAGAAAACCACACAAAAAACCATTCCAGAGAAACACCAGAATTCACACAGTTTCCAGCCTTAAGAAAAACATAGACCGATACATCTCTGAGCCAACATCTATTTCATAAATAGAGCGAGTTCATGGATGGAAAAAAAAAAACATACATGTAACCAAATATCCTTAAAAATGTGAGCTTGGCTGAGCAGTTCTACTCTCACCTAAAAATCGGAGCTTAACCACAATGAACAACAATTGAACAATAGCCAAGCTAGGGTGATGGCCAATGGGAGAGGTATGGAGTGACGTGCAGTAAATGCATGCCGCTTCCATTCTTTACTCATTCAATTACTTAGTACACGCCATCCAACCATCCATTAATCCATTCAATTAATCTATGCATCAAAACTAACATCCATTACTTGTCAAATGTGCCACCCCATATCACATTTAACCATTGCCAACCATACCATAACACATATCAAATGTGATTTCATATAACTCAATAAATCATATAGCCACTACAATGGTTAGTTGGGACTAACACCATTTCTTTAATTTCAATGCATATAGTGTAGCATAGTAGCATAGTTTAGTTTCTTCCTTAGATTTTTCCATAGGTCTCTTTTCACTTGCTCTTATTTCATGTTATAATTAACATGAGTCTTGTGTAGGTACAAAATGTGACAATTCATGGCTTAAATATAAATTCCATAACCATGAGTATAATTTATTCATATAAAATTTAGAGCTTAGAGCAACGAAAACCCACACATAGCATGCATTATCCATCTGCCATTATGTCGCAAATAAATCCAAAATTTCATCAATCGTGTAGAACCTTGTAAGCAGTGTATAACAATAGCATAAACATAGAATAAGAACCAGATTTGATCCTCCAATCTACAAGGGGGTCCCACCTACTAGTATTATATATATCGTTAGCTTATAATAATAGGATTTAGCAATACTTTGCGGGTGAAATCCTAGTTGTGATTTTTATCGTCAAAAAATTGGTGAATCCACAGGGAAATTTGTTTTCAATAGATTTAGAACTCGGAACTCATGGTTTCATAGACCAAGAACAATAGATCAAAAGATATAACCAGGAAGATTATGCAACAGGGGGAAGTGAGTGGATTTAATGGAAAAATGATCAGTGATTTGGGAATAACTCATGAAAAATGTTAAGTATGAGGGGGTTTACCACTGTGTGCATAATCATTCAACCAGAATCTTCTCTTTACTTCAAGGAGAAAAATTATTGACTTTCTCTTTTAAATTCTTGAATGGATGAAGAAATGGAGAGAAGAAGCCAGAGATAACCAATTTCTTTAAAAGACATCAGTGAAATCAGATAGAAAAGTCAAGTGCTTTCAGGGGGAGCATCGTAATAGCTGTGTAAGATTGATTGCTATTGACTAACAATATCTTGCAGGAGTGTCACTGTGGTAGAACTAATCCAACATATTAATATTGACCAAAATCTTGACTGTAAATAATGAGGGTTCCTATGTTTCCTTTTKCTCATAGAAAGTTTCCCACCAATCTTTGACATGGGGACCGAATTTGAGGAACGCAAAAGTAATYTTTTCTCTATTCGAAAAGTTATGGATAGAAAAATACCCTTCTAGTAGATTCAACCACTATTCTACACCAGCTGTGTCTATTTGAACTTCATATATAGGAATATCGAAGTTTATTTGTACCTTGAAGGGGACGGCCCCTCCACTCGAAGAAGATTTGTTGCTTGTTGGTAGTCGTCGAAGGATTTGCGTGGAACTATCCATCATCTCGTTCCTCTATTGCCTAAGGGATTCCTCAAGAAACATTTTGAAAGGATCTCCTATCCCATCATATTTCTTTTCTCCTTTCATGAGAGGTCTCTTGGGCATGCAAGAGCTTTGGTCCTCAAGAGAAACAAGTTCGAGACCTAATTCTTTGTACTCTGACCTCATTGGGGACATGCATTAAGACGACAAGGAGCAGACCACTCTGATACCACTGATCTGGATTTTATGAGAAGAATGAAATGAGCACAGATTTTTAATAGATGCTTAACACAGAATATTAGAGATATAGTAAAATTGGTTTTCTATTCAATAAGGAAATAAGTTGAAACTGTAAAATGTAACGGAAAACAAGCTTGTTGGAATGGTGGCGGCTTATCTATGAGAAGAGATGTGACGGTTGTGCTCATTCATAAGAATATAATTACAATGAGGCTCTGAAGGAATTTTCAAAATAAACATGAGTGTCAAAAACCCTAGACATCCAAAAACCTAACCCTAGGAGATGAAGCGCCAAAAATCATGTGGGCCCCGTTTGGGTAAGTCAGTACATCAACTTCCCGAGGTCGTATCTTTTGCATACGATCTCTGTTTTAGGCGTACGATATCCCGTTGGAAAGATATATCCAAGGAATACAATTATTGACGAAAAATTCATGATGAAATTTTTCGACAGCTACATACCCAAAAAAACATCCTTTAGGGCCTCAAAACAGCTATGAAAGATCACGACCCGAAAAAATGATAAAAATAGTAAATTACCAAAATTGCCAGAAAGTTGTTTTGAGCTAGATGGAAAAGGTGGGTGGCCACCGATATACACCTGGATCAATCCTCCCTCCTTAATAAGAAATGGTCTCCATTGTGTTGAGTTCCCCCATCAGATGAGGAAATTTCTGCTGAATTTGGCCCCGTGTGAGCCACTTGCCTTGGTGCAGGAGCTTCCCTGCTTTGATGAATTGATAAAGTTGGATCCTTTGTTGTCGAGTTACCTTGATCTATGTGTCCACAATCTGATCACTGGATGCATTTTGTATGTATTCAGGTTTGAGATATGTTGGTGTCAGTTGTTCTTCTACGTCTGAGGTGTCCAATAATGGTGGGAAATAAGGCCAAAGTTGGTCCACGTTGAACACTGGGTGCAGGCCAAGGAAAGGAGGAATGTTGAGCTCAAAATCATTATCCCCCACAAACTTGGTGATCGTTCACAGCCCATAACAGAGTGGGCGAAGCTACCGATGGGGTCATGTAAGGCATTCTTTCTGCAAGTGCAACCAAAATTTCTTGCCCATCTGAAACTTATGTGGCACCCGATGTTGATCATGGCGCTGCTTGTACTTGTCATTGGACTTCTGTAGGATATCCTGAACCTATTGGTAGATGTGCTAGATATTCTCAATGAATCGGGTGGCTTTGTCAGCTTCAGTTGGAGCAGGAGATGTGTCGGCCGAGGTGACCCCAAGGGAAAGTGAAACATCTATAGGAACCAATGGTTGGAATCCCAACGCCACCTAAAAAGGGTTGTGATCAGTTGATCTATGTAGATCTCGGTTGTAGCTATGTTGGACATAGGGAACACTCTCATCCCATGTGTAAGTGTGCTTGGAATTATACATGCGCGGGATATGCACGATCATTCGATTTACGACCTCGGTTTGGCCATTTGTCTGGTGGTGGAAGGTCGTGGATTTGGTGAGATTGGTGTCCAGCAGTGACCAGAGGCTCGACTAAAATGTGTTGAGAAATAAACTATCCTAATATGAGACAATGGTTTGTGGGATTCCAAAATGTACCTAGACTCGTTCAAAGAAGAGCTTGGCAACGACTTCTACTGTGATTCTCTTCTTGTAAGCAACCAGAATCGCCATCTTAGAAAGGCGATCAAAAACCACAAAAACACAGTCATTTGCCCACTTTGTTGACGGGAGGCCTGACATGTAGTCCATTGAGATGGATTCCCATGGCCTATCAGGAGTAGGAAGACGGGTGTATAGGCCCTGTTTCTTAGTGGTCGGTTTGGAAAAAGCACAGGTAGTGCATGACCTGATATACTTGTCAAACTCATGTCGAAGTTTTGTCCAGTAGAAATCTTTTTGTAGTATCGCCACTGTATTTTCAACACCGAAGTGTCCTACTAACCAACTGTAGTATCGCTACTGTATTTTCGGTCACTCGCTTGATGGAAAGAAGATATGTCCCAAACGACACAACAACCCATCCTGAAGATGGAAATTATCAATAATTGCATTTGCACCCAACATTTGGTAGGTGGTGGCGAAGTCTATGTCTGTCTCATAGAGTTGGGGCCATCTAGAGGTCTCAAGGCTGCAAGAGTCTGGCACCATGGTGAGTTCCACGACTAGTGGTATATTAAGGAAATCATCGACGCGGTTGGTGCTTCTTGTTTTATACTTGATGTTGAGGTGGAATTGTTGTAAGTATGTGGACCACTTTTGATGGAGATCATTCTGCAATTTTCCTTGTGTCGACATGAACTACAATGGCTTATGATCAGTGTGTATGACTGTCTCCTTCCAAATAATGTAATGTCTCCACTAGCGGCAGGCTTGCACAATGGAGTACATTTCTTTGTCGTAAGTAGGGTACTTACGTACAACATCTGATAGTGTCTCACTATGATAGGCCACAGGGTGGTCATGCTGAGTGAGAACGGTGCCCATAGCATAGTCTAAAGCATCTGTCTCGATCTCAAAGGGTTGTTGTAGGTCTGGTAGTGAACGTATTGGGGCTGAGAACAAGTGTTGCTTCAAATCATCGAACACTTGTTGTTGGGACCGGCCCCACGCAATTTTTTCCTTATCACCACCCATGGTTATTTGGCTGAGGGCCCATGAAATATGGGAGAATCCAAACGCAAACCTGCAGTAGAAATTGGCAAGGCCTAAGAAGCTCCGAAGCTCAGTGAGTGTGGTTGGGGCTGGCCAGTCACGGATGACTTGGATCTTGGCTGGATCCACATGTATGTCATGCTTATCAACAATGTAGCCTAGGTAATGGACCCTCTCCATGCCTAAGGAGCATTTTTCCAAGTTGGCTTATAGCTTGTGCTACCGCAGGGTGTGTAGAACCTGTTGACTATGTTGCAAGTGTTCTACCCAAGACTTTCTATAAATGAGAATGTCATCAAGATACACCACTACAAAAGTATTGGTCAATGGTCGTAGGATATCGTCCATCATCCTCATGAAAGTGGTTGGAGCATTTTTCAAACCAAAGGGCATGACCAACCATTCAAAAAGGCCTTCCTTTGACTTGAAGGTGGTGTTCCATACATCTGTTTGTTCTATCCGGACCTGGTGGTAGCCAGACTTCAGACCAATCTTACTGAAGTATTTGTCCCCCGTGATTTGATCAAGGAGATCGTCTATTTGGGGAATTGGGTACTAGTTTCTGACTATGATTTTATTCAAGGCCCAGTAATGAATGCAAAGTCACCATGTTCCATCTTTCTTCTATATCAACATGATTGGGCTCCCACAAGGTGATGAGATGGGACGGATGTGCCCCTTGTGGAGCAGTTCTTGGATCTGTCTCTTGATATCCTCATTCTCTAACATAAAGCGACGATAGAATAGCCCATTGGACATCAGTGCGCCACAGGTCAGATCGATGGGGTGCTTGACCTGACAGTGCAGAGGTACCCCGGTAGGTGAGAAGAAGATATCCGAGTATTCTTCGACGCCCTTATCAACTTTCTTCTAATATGTGGAGAGGTCAAACGCAGAGACCCTCTATGTGGCTGTGATATTTCTCTCATTCCGAGAGCGAATCACAAAGAAGACAAACTTCCCCTTCTGAGAGATGACCTTCCTGCATTGTTTGGCAGAGATCAAGGAAATGGCACTAGGTGGGATTGACTCGGGTACCCTGTACAATTTCATGTTAAAAGTAATAATAACACTACGAGGCCTAGACTCATATACAGCATGACGTTTCCATAAATAAGTTTGTCCCAAAAGAACATCACAAACTTCGAGAGGAGAAACATCACACAGTACCTCGTCTTTGAAGGGCTTGATGTCATATGATAGTCGACACTATTGGATGATACGGAGATCACTTCCTTGACGGAGCCATCCAATGGTGTAGGTTTTTGGGTGCGGTGTTGTCGGCAGGGCCAACTGCTTGACAACCTCTGCTGATATGAGGTTCTTTTGGCTATCGCTATCAAATATGAAGTGCAGCGGGGTGCCTTTTACCCACATCTATGAATGGAAGAGGCGCTCTCCTTCTTATGGCTCATCTGGTTCATCGGGATGGAGCTTGGTGGTAAAAACGGTGGCACTAGGTTCCGCATAAATGATCCGTCTTCCCCTTTCTAGTTCCGACTCAAAGTCAGAACCCGTATCTGATTCAGAGGCTTTCACTTCCACCACTAGCGACTTCTTTGAGTGGCAGTCAGTAGTGTTATGCCAAGGGATCTTATAGAAGTCACATCACTTCCCGGTATCTTTCTTTGTCTTTTTAGTGTCCTTTTTTTCTTGCGGCTTGGACTGGTTTTCATGATATTGTCCATCTTTTCTCTATCCTTTGTTCTATGGGTTGGGTCCTCCCTTCCCTGGATTTTTTTGTGAGGGGTTCCCGGGCCCAAATTGTTGCATCTTTTGTTTGAGCTTCTACTAGATTTTGACGGCATATCGATAAGTCGTGCTTAAGGACGAGAAGTCCATAAATTCCATTTCAGTTTAGATGTATCTATGCAGAGCACCATGATACTTGAGAACCAGATGTAGCTTTGAATCTTAGATACCCAACTTGGTGCACAAGGTATGGAAGATATTTGTGAACTCTAGCACTTCTTGGTCTCTTTCTTGCAACAGTGTGGTCCATTTGGTATACAAGTCATCATAAATTCCAATAGGGTAGTATTGTTCCTTAATAACATCCCTGAAGGATTCCCAGGTGGTTGTGGCTGTAAATAACCAGGGTTCCTCTGTTTCCTTTTGCTCACAGAAAGTTTCCCACCAATCTTTGACATGGGGAATGACTTTGAGGAGCGCAAAAGTAATCTTTTCTCTATTTGAAAAGTTATGGATAGAAAAATACCCTTCTAGTAGATTAAACCACTTGTCTACACCATCTGCGTCTATCTAACCTTCAAATACAGGAATATCAAATTTTTTTTGTACCTTGAAGGGGGCGGTGCCTCCACTCAAAGAAGATGTGTCACCTGTTGGTAGTCGCCAAAGTATTTGTGTGAAACTATCCATCATCTTGTTCCTCTGTTGTGTGAGGGATTCCTCAAGAAATATTTTGAAAGGATCTCTTGTGCAATCATCTTTCTTTTCTCTTGCCATGAGAGGTCGCTTGGGCATGTGATATTTTTGTTTGTCAAGAGAAACAAGCTCGAGACCCAATTATTTGTACTCTAACCTCGTTGGGGACATGCATTAAGACGACAAGGAGCAGGTCGCTCTGATACTAGTGATCTGGATTTTATGAGAAGAACGAAATTACTACAGATTATTAACAGATGCTTAACACAGAATAACAGAGATACAATAAAATTAGTTTTCTATTCAATAAGGAAATAAGATGAAACTATAAAATGCAGCGGAAAACTAGCTTGTTGGTATGGTGGTGGCTTATCTCTGAGAAGAGATGTGACTGTTGTGCTCACTTTCAAGAATATAATTACAATGAGGCTCTGAAGGCATTTTTACAATAAATAGGAGTTTCAAAAAACCTATACATACAAAAACCTAACCCTAGGAGATGAAGTGCCAAAAGTCATGTGGGCCTCGTTTGGGTAAGTCAGTACATCAACTTCCTCGGGTCATAACTTTTGCATACGATCTATGTTTGAGGTGTACGATAGCCCTTTGGAAAGATCTATCCGAGGAATACAATTGTTGGCCAAAATTTCATGTTGATATCTTTCGATAGCTACATATCTAAAAAAATGTCATTTAGGGCCTCAAAACGACTCTAGAAGTTTAGGACCCGAAAAAATGCAAAAAATAGTAAATTACCAAAATTGCCACAAAGTCATTTTGAGCCAGCTGGAAAAGGTGGGTGGTCATCGATATCCACCTAGATCAATCCTCCCTCCTTAGGAAACAATGGTCTCCATTGCGTTGAGTTCCCCCATAAGATGAGGAATTTTTTGGTGAATTTGGCCTCGGGTGAGCCACTTGAATTGGTGCAGGAGCTGCCCTACTTTGACGACTTGATAAATTTGGATCCTTTGTTGTCGAGTGCCCTTGATCTGTGTGTCCACAATATGATCATTGGATGCCTATTGTATGTAGTAGGGGTTGATATCTGTTGGTGTCAGGTGTTCAGCTACGTCTGAGGTGTCTAATAATGGTGGGAAATAAGGCTGAAGGAGGTCCACGTTGAACACTGGGTGCAGGCCAAGGAAAGGAGGAATGTTGATCTCAAAATAATTATCCCCCATAGCCTTGGTGATGGTGTACAACCCATAACGGAGTGG
>SNQJ01S0131873.1:0-15448 GCA_010110895.2 Picea sitchensis | reverse complement strand
ATATTAAAGTGGTTATAACCACTCAGAATGAGAAGTCGGCCCAGCCAGAATATATTAAAGTGGTTATAACCACCCAGAATGAGAAGTTAGCCCAGCCAGTGAAAAGACACCCCAGTTCACACATGCCAGATTGTATAAATAAGAGAGGCTAGCGCCTCATTTGGACACACACTCAGCTCACTCATCTAGTGCGCAAGTATTGAAGGAAGCTGCAATTACTAGTTGCCGGAAGAAGGAAGAGAGAGAGAGGCGCATCTCTGGGAGAGGAATTTCTGTATTGCTTGGTTCATTGTCTTGGCATTGTATTGGCTATCTATATTAAGGAAGTTTTGCTGGGTTTTCTTCCCGTTGAGGGTTTCCCAGGATAAATGCTTGTGTACTCTTGTGATTGTGTTTCTCTTAGTGATCCTATCTATGCTATTGTTATCTAGTAAATTGAAAGTAACCTAATAATAGCAGAACCTTTAACAATAATAATGTAATGGGTCTACATGGATCATAGTTAGGCCAGTTGCCTTAGGACTTCATCATTAGAGGAGTCCCTTTCACTGAGTGTTTTTTTTCCTCAGGTTATTAATTTGGCCTAACCAGCCTTATTAATTTCCCTCGAGTTTTTCACTCCCACATATAATTCCTCCAAAGTGGTGAAAGATGTTCTAATGGTCTAGCCCTCTGGTAGCTAGTGTCTAGGAATGTTGTAAATGACCATGTAGGACATCTCCTGAAGTGTTGCGGAATTTCGTCGAGTCTAGATAGGTTTTTTTTTAATTTATTAAAATTGCCTAAATTGGGTAATTTTAATTAAATTTTGATGAAAAATATAAAACTAGGTCCTTGGGCTTTTGATAGGGGTATTTGTGTTCAAAAGAAATGGAATGAGACCCCTTACACTCTTGGACCAAGTTTCAGCTCAATTGGACAAGTTTTGCTAGGTGTTTGTCCATAAGGAGTCTTAGTTAGCCCAAAACAATAATTTAATTGCTAGTATTGACATAGTCAAAATGTCAATTTTTATAATTTTGAGTTAAATGGTTAGAGAGAAGGTGGGAGAACTTACCCAAACCCATACCTAAGCTATCGTAACCCCTTTCCTAACCTTTTACACCCCCTTCACTTAACCTTCATTTCATTTCACTCACTCCCCTAGGGAAGTTGCGACCCCCTTGAGGAAGTTGTTGTCCCAACTCATGAAATAAAGGGAAAACACCCCCCTAACACCTAGAGTGCCCGCCTAATACCTAAGTTAGACTATTTGGTGGATTAAATGTGTTTTCCCATCCCTGCTCACTCATCCCTCACACCCCTCACCTCTCCAAAACCCTAAAGTTGCACCCCCCTCTTGAGATGATCACTCTTGCTCATGTGTTGACACTTGGAAAGCATCCAAGAGGGGTAGCTTTGCCTTCAAGTATAAATAAAGGTCCTCTTACCTTCATTTCTCATCTGTTCTCAGTGTATTGTTCCTATACCCAAATCTCTGCCACTCTTCTCTCTCTCCCATATTGCTCTCTCTTTTCTCAAGCTTGCTCATAATAGAAGAATCTTTGGAGGAAACCATTGGCATTGGGAGCCTTCTTGATGCTTGGCTTTGGATCTTATTGGAGGTGACTTGTATTTTTGCTTTCTTTGAGTTTTTAGCTTCTAGATTTAGAGTAGGAGATCCAAGCAAAATACTTTTGCTTGTTTAGATCTGTAGTAGTGTTGCTCTAGATCTTAGTGTAGTAGTTTCCTTTCTTCTTCAAACTATTTTGTTGATGTTTTGGGATCTACTCACCTCCTTTGTCTTGCAACTTAGTGTCATATGCTTGCAGGTTGCTAAGGGTTGAGAAAGAGCAACTTCATATTTGAAAGTTGTCTATTTCACCTATTCTTGTTCCTCTTATAGTTTTGGTTCTGTTATTCTGTTCTTATTTCTGATCATTTGGGTAGATTTGTATTCTAAAGTAGATCAAAATCGATTACAAATACTGCTATATTTCATTTAGAATTTCTGTTGCATATTGACATAAATTTTCTGCAGGGTTATCAGTGATTTTCTGCAGTTTTCCAGCAAGTTTTACTTGTTGGTTTTTGCAGGTTTTTGCAAGTGTTTGACAGAAAACGTGGAGGAACAACCCATTTGGGGCCCTAAAACGTCAACAACAACCTCCTAAGTTTGGGTGCATACTTTCCCAACACTTCTCTCTTTTATTCTCATTGTAAGCAAGCCCCCAAAGAGTAACCGAGGGCTTGCACTTCTCCTAAAATAAATTTCTGCATTTTTTATTTTGCTTTGCCTACACCTAGAAAAGTGCTTGGCTTTGCCAACCATCCTAAATCGTAAGGCTTTACTTGTTGCAATTTTATTTTTTGCAATTAGTTTAGTTTCCTTTCAACCCACCTTGGAACAACAAAGGAAGGCTTGCCTCCACCTTGTGCCATTGTATGAGGTTTGTTTTAACTTAGTTTTATTTACAAGTCTTTTTCTTTATCTTGTTTGCCTACACCTTGGAGTGTGTTTGGCTTTGCCAACCCCCAAAATCGTAAGGCTAGACTAGTTATGGTTGCTTTCATTTTTTATGCTCAATGATGGTTTATTTTTAGTAATGGAGTAATCATATGCTAATTTAGGCCCATGGAGACATTGTGACTCATTTTGCTTACCTTGCTCATAGTTGTTATCAATTTTTGCTTTGGAGTTCAAGCACATTTTCATTTGTCTTTCAAGCATATTAGTTGGTTGCAAGTCATTCAATCTTAAGTACCTTTTCTTAATAAGTTAAATTTTTCATTCCATCTCTTGCAACCTTGTATGGTATTGTGGTTTAAGGCAAACATCTATTTTACTTGTTGCAAGTTTCATTTCAAGTACTTCATGCTCTTTCAAGTTATTTACTTTTGTTAAGTACTTTTCTTTCATTTGCAAGCAATTTCTTTTACAAACACTACTTTTGATGAGTACTTTCTTTTAACTTGCAAGCAGTTTATCTTACATTCAAGCACTTGACACTATGGCAAACACATCTTGCTCAACACAAACTAACTTAATATACCTTAGTCTCCTAGGCTCTAAAATCAACTAGTCTTAATAGGTCACCTTTCTATTGACCCAACTTTACATCTACCACTGGATAGCCGCAGCCACTTGCAGGAGAATATGCTAAGGCTCGGTTCATGCAAAGGTTGTTTATCCAACCCACCCTATGGGCTAGGTTTTTAGAGAGGGTCAAATTATGTTCATTTTTCCTATCTTTTAACAAGGATAGAGGCCATAACACGTTCCGGTCGAGGCACAGTTGATCCGGGACCAGCTAGCAGCACTGTCCTTTAGCACTTTCCTTCCCCTTAGCCCAAAAAATTTGCTGAAGGAATCTTGGAGGCAGATCGGGATTCATCTCATGCTTGGGCGCCCTTCCCGAGAGTACTTTTTTTTTTGGGTTGACCTGTGGAGATAGGGTGGGGCCTTGTTTACCTCAATTTATCGGGAAAGCACCCAACAACTTTTTTGGTACAAGCTGAGTTGGGTGTCACTGCTTAGGATTTGTTATCTATCAGCTTGTAGTTTGATGATAGATGAATGGATAGAAGTCAAACTCATGCATTTAACCAATCCCACCCATCAGCTACCTCGATGGGAAGGTTTTTCTATTTAGGAGGTAAAGCCTGTGGGAGACGCCCCCAGAATTTGGGGTTTTGAGAAGGTAAGAGGTTTTTAGCAAAGATGAGGATAATGATCCTCACAAGTTACTAATTGGATCAGAAAGTCCCGGCTTTATAGCCAATAAATATAACCATAAGTAATAACCAATAAGATCACATGCCCAAGACAAAGAAACAATGAAATGATGCATATGCAAGCTTTACTTGCCGGGTTAGTACTTCATATAATTAATGACTTTCTTGAATATAATCAATTGAGCAATAAATATTGAGGAAGTTGCTGTATAATAGAAATGATTACAATATCACTTCTTCAAGAAATGCTAAAGGAACTTGGCATTCAATGTACTAATTACTACTATTAATGCCTTAAACAACTATTCAATTGCTTTAAAGTAAAACGATAGCTTGACAATGATGTTTATAGCAAAGGATGAAGACAACAATGAGTTAGTAGGGTTAGTCTTTAGGCTAGGATTAGAAAGATTAGTAAATTGCTTTAAGTGTTTGATTGAGGTTGTGATCAAGTTACTCAAGACAAAGGAGGTCTTCAGATCGCTTTAGGGTTAATGGAGTCAAAAGAAAGGACACAAGTGCCAGATCAAGTGAAAGTAATAAGACTAAGGACAAGATGGTTAGACATTTGCGGTGTTAAGTATCAAGGCCTCAAGGATGAAACTCCTGAAGCGAGAGAGGCTCACTTTGGTATGGGAAGCACTCAATTCTCTCTCCTCCTTCCTTAGCTTAAATGGAAAAACGACTAGCTCAAAAGATTGCATAAAACTACATACGAAGAGGTTTTGTAGGGAATGTGTTGCTATGGCAAGGATTTACCAAGCAAACCCTAGGGAAAATCAACTCATCATGTGTAGGGGAACTAGGCCTTGATGCTCTTAGCTCAACAAATAAGAAAATGGCTAGCAAAGAAGAGGGATGGAGTAATAAGGCAAGACTCTATCCTCTTCAACAAATGGCTCAAAACCTCGACGGGACATGAGACAAGGACTCCATAATGTGCTTGTCACCTAGGGTTTATTCAACAAATAATAACAATAGATGCAAGAAATAACACTACGGGGAACCATTCAATTAAGAAGTTTTATGTAAATTTACTTACATTTAACCAAGAAATGACATAGCAAAACCCTAGTTGTAAGTTTGTAACACCTTCCACCAAGATAAATACCAAGAAATGCCAATATAAGTCCAAAAACGTCTTCCTTCAATAAGTGTGCCTCCCAATTTTAGCCAAGAATTCCGTGGCACAAATTTCAGACCTCGTTTTAATGAGTGAGTGAGAGATCATGAAAAATGAAGGTAAAACCTCAATTATACAATACCATGACCTGATTTTACTTTTTGGTCATGAAAAGGCCGACAAAGCCAAAATAATAATCATCGCTTTTTACATTAAATGTCTTAAATGAAACCCCACTACAAAGTGAGACGCCATCCTTCCTAGTGACATTAGTCTCCCATTTAGGGCAAATGCGTTTCCGAGGAAACGTTAGTCTCTCCTTGGCTTCTCCATGTCAAGTACACATGCCAAGACTCTGCTGCTTCCAAAATGTTCAGATCACAGATGCTCTAGTATCCCGAGACGCTTCGCCTTCCAAGGCCAACGCCCCTTTAAGTGGAGAGGGGTTTCAACCTCTTTGCATAAAGTCCTGCCACCGTGGATGTCCTTCTTCAGGTAAATCCCTCTGTCTCGTCACCGGCCGGGGTCTCAATATCCATCAAGGGCTTCTTTAACTTGCTGGAGGTCCTGAATCGATCATCTCCCTCTATGTGTACCAACATGGTACTCTGGCTCACAGCATGATCCTCAGACATCAACAATTTACGCTCCATGGGTTCAAAAGCAAGGATCATCATAGCAATGTCAATCACATCTCATCATCAATATTATTAAACATGTGCATAAACTCTCTAATACATCAGTTAAAAGCTCAAAGACATTATACAAGTCTGTAATATAAGTTTGGGGAAAGTGACAGGCCCCATTGGGCCGTCCAATGGAAAAGGAAGTTCCTGGAAAGACCTCATCTTAAGCCATGTAAGTGGGGTGATATGGATAAGGGATGTCCGGACATATGGGTGAAGGGAGAGCAAGGGAGTGCAAAGTTTACCTGTGGGTGCCTTTGTAGAAGGCTAGTCACACCTATCCCGATGCAATTTTTTCTAAGCCCAATTCATGCCTTTTATTCTTATTCTTAATGATTTTTCTTTCAAGAGAATAACATGAGGACACTGGCCTGGCTTGGTGACCAAATGGTGGCAATGTCACCCACAAGCATTTCACGTAAATGAGAAGGCCAACTCATGATGAGACTTTCTTCTGGCCATGCAACCAAGAGTCACTACCTTGGCTGGTAACCAGATGCTAGTAGTGTCACACTCAAGTAGGTACTCCATGGACCTAATAGGTTGGCTCGAGGAGGCCCCTATCCCTCCTCCTGGGATTAGGTCTTTTTTGTTATTTTTATGGGTCCCTCTTGTTTCTTGTTATAGCCTTTACTCGCTGAGATCCTTCACATCTCTCTGAGGTTCTATTTTAGGGCTTTTATCTTTTCCTTCTTTTACCTTCTCTGCCTTTAGCCCCTTCTTCCCACGCAGTAAGGTGCAACCCAAAATGATTTCACAAACCCAATGCCCTGACAAGTGTAATAGGATAGATGAGCAAGATGCAAGATGAAAAGGAAAGCATAGAGCTTTGACATGACTCCTTTAGTAATCCCCCAAGACAAACCAAAACCTGCTGCACACAAAGCTTACTAGGGGCATCCTGTCATTCCCCCTGATATGGTCAAGTGGGCAAGTATAAGATCCACATCTAGAAACAACAGAATTAAATGCACATATTCAAAGGTTTTGAGGATCAGAGTGACACATACCATGATACCTTACTCTATTACATGGAGCAAGAACCATCTTCGACACAAGACCAAGCTGATGGTCATGGATGCTACTGCTGGCCGGGCAAAGTAGAGGTGTTGAAAGGGAGAAAGATGGGCCCTCCAGTATTATGCTAAAGTCAATCCTATTTCTCAGACTCCATGTCTAGGACCTCAGGCCTCGAGACATGATCTCCTAGTTGGTCCCTAAAAGTGGGGATAACAAGATTCACTCACCTCTAATAACTTAATCAATCCTAATTAATCCACTACAACCTTTCGGCACTTTCATTTACATATCTTACATGGCTGTTGCTTAAGTAGTCTTGCAAGCACTTGTCAATTCCATTACTTTTCATGCAATTTACTTTAAGCACTTGTGGGTGTTAATTAAGTGAACTAGAGTTGCGCACTTGCCCTTGGATGCTTCCTTTGAGCATTTTCATTTAGTTATGGTGTTTTGGTTATTTTATTACTAACCCCTGAAGCTGGGCAGATCCCTTTGAGGCAACCCCCATTGGGTTTGTTGTTGTGTTTGCCATTGAAACAACCCCTTAGATTTGTGCATCTTGTGGAGGCACTCAAATGTTTGGGTTTGTTGGTTTGATGTGTTGTGGTAATGTTTTCCTTTGAACATTCTTTCCTTCTCCCCCACACACACAAGTTGTTCACAGCTCTCAAGCTAGTGTTTTTTCTTTGTCCATAATTGTATAATTGTATCTTTGATGTATCTTTAGATATTCTTAGATTTAACAATTGTTTATCCCATTTAGTTGTATCTTAGTTCCAATTGTAAATCTCTAAAGTCATTCTTTGTACACTGTAAGCTTTGTAGACTTCTAAAATTCCTTAACTTTAGCTGACCCCTTGCCCAACCTTAGCACTAGTCTTAGTTGTTCTAGGAAAAGGGCTTCCTTTGCATTGAATTATTGCACTTTGCATTGTTTGCCTCACATATAGGCTAGACTCCCCCAAACCATTAACTAATTAAAATCAACTCCTAGAATTCAACTTTAATCGTTGATAATCAGGCTAGGTTAAGTATGAAGTTTATTCCATTTATCATTTAACCATAACCATAAATGTTGCAGCAATCAAGATCACTAGAAGAAGCACCATGCACAAGAACACAAAATGTATCCTTGGAAACCTTTCAACAAGGGAAGAAAACCTAGCCAAATCCTTGCTATATTCTTCAAGAGAAAGACTCACCTCCAAGAAAGACCTAGCACACAAGAGGGTGCTTTTAAACCATAAACTTCTATGCCTAAAGAGAGGTCCGCACCTCTTGCCAAAGAAATGTACTTGCTGAAATTTCTGAACTCAATAGTAAGATATGATTCCACAATGGGAATCATCCCTTACTTCTATTAGTCTTGTCCAATCAACAAATATTGGCTCAACAGGGCCGAACTCTCCAAGTCACTTTATAATTATTTATTATTATTATTATTATAATTAATATTAACCATATTAATTATCTTTTACATTTATTATTAATCACATTGTTGTAGTCAATTGCACTTTATATAACAATTAGGTTAAGGTGCGTGTCCTAATTTTTAACAACATATAGTAAAAGAATTGGATATACTCCACTAGTGCCATCCACTAGCACATCCATAGGGATGTCAGTAGCCTCGCTCGTCAGATTACACACGTAAGAACCAAATTCATGTTCACTGTGTCATCCACAAAGTCCACTCTACGTATCTTCTTTCCCACTACCTCAAACATGAGAATCATCTAGAGTTATTATCAACTCGCTATTTCTAAGAGGAGGCTAACATATCATGTTCATTTATTTTCACATGACTATGCACCCAACACTTTGGGATTTCACACGCTCACCTTTGTGCTCAGCCATAGGCACGCCCAACTCATCAGATCGCTCTTTCCCACTGGATAATAATTTGGAGTTCTTCTCACTCTCTCTGAATGGAGGAGGTTACCTCTACGTTCTAGCTCTCAAAGTGAAACCACGCATTTTTAGGGCTTTCCTCGTGCTCTTGTGTTGGAGAGAAAGACTTACATAGCCGCAATGATCCACACCTAACAAGCCTAGTCGGAGACACATAGTTGTGAGCCCATCGTGACACTTCCTCTCACCTAGGGAGGCATTCTTTATCATGCCAAGCCTCACACGGATGTATTTTGAATTTTGTTTTGGTTGGAGTTATCGACACTCTTTCTTAACTAGGGAGCCATTCTTCACGGAGTTAATTTGTTGAAGATATCTGCAATATCTTCATGAGGAAGGTAATTTATGTACGATTTTTCTTCTCAGATCATATATCTCTCAAATAAGAATATATTTCATCTCAGACATCCATCAGGAAACAATCAGTTCTCAAGGAGCTTTTACTTACGATTTTTTGGCTATCATCATAGGATCCATCTCTCATGGTCAAGTAAATCACAAGCTTGTGAAGCCACATTGTTTCACACAATTGATGCTTATATACTCTGCCTTTGTGATACTCAAGGCTATAGAGTTTTGTTTCTTGCTGGATTAGGAAACCATAGAAAACTTCACGATAGAACATAGTCGGATGTGCTTTTCTGTTTCACTGTAATTTCGCCAATCAATCGACATATCCCGCAACTTGCTTATGCCGAGTATTCAGGGCCATATCCAATCGTGTCTTGTATGGTTTTGAATACATGCTTGTCTAGTGAGTTCCGCTCTTGTTGACTCTGAAATGATTCAGTACATCTTACTGCATGGTGATGAATTGTCTGTGTTAAATCAGATACATCAAGCATCCAATCAGCCAGGGATCGGGCCTTTCCTAATCATCATCATCTTTTTCTTTAAATCCATCGCATGCATTCTACTGCCTCAACTTTTAATATTTTCAATCAGATATTTCCTTGATTTAGGAAAAGTTTCATTGGTCCTTTGTCATACTTTGTCCCAAGAAGTAGTGCATCATACTGCATTTTCACTTCAAATCTTAAGTCAAGGATTACTTGTATCCAACAACAACGCCTTTTGAATAAGTCATCAGGATCAATATCTCGTCACCAACACTGTAACGATATATAGGTTTGGATCAGCAACAAAAGTGTTGCTGATCCAAACTCATCAAGAATCTATCTATTTGATATAGTTTCCAAATAATGGATGGTACTACGGATGAAAGTGTATCTATTCACTCTGGATCAAGTATGTCTCATCATAGACAACTCCTCTGCTTTGTGAGAGACCGCTATGTATCTCGCTTTGTTTTTCTCGACACTTTCATCAACTGCATGTTTGATCATATAGATCCACTTAGAAGTTACCTCGCCTGTGGTACTGGCTGCAGTTTTGTTTCGTTGCATTAGGAAACCATAGAAAACTTCATGATAGAACACGCTCTGGATGCTTTTTCGTTCACGACTTTTCCGCTCAATCAATCGGCATATCCTCGCAATCCTCAAGCTTCTATCGAGGCATATCTTTAGGCATATCCAACTGTTCTTTGTATATATCTCAATACATGTTTGTCTAGTGAGTTTGTCTTGGTTGACTCATGAAATAACTAAGAACATTCACCTATTTGGCATGAATCAAGTCCGGTAAGTTAAACTAGAGACATCGCGATCCAATCAAATTGTGGATCCGGCTCTGCCCAATCATCATCAATCTTTTCTTCTTTAAATCCATCACCGCGGGATTTTTCATTCTATCATACCGAACTTCTTTAATATTCACTGTATATTTTCATTGACTCAGAAAATCTCATTGAATTCATACTTTGTCCCAAGAAGTAGTGCATCATACTCGCATTCTTCATCTCAATTCAAGTCAAGGATTACTTGTATCCAACAACAACGCTTTCTCAATAAATCATCAGGATCAAGATCTCGTCACCAACATTGCAATGATATAGGTTTGGATTGAAGAACACTCTTGCTGAAACCAAACTCATCAAGAATCTATCTTATCTAATATAGCTTTCAACTCATGGATGATAGTACAAATAGAAGTGTATCTATTCAATTAGATCGTCTCATCATAGACAACTCTGCTTTGTGAGAATCTTCGCTTTGTATTTCTTGACACTTCATCAACTGCATGCTTGATCATACAGATCCACTTGGAAGCTACTACAAACTTCCCTTTCACTCAATAATTTCTTATGCATCATTCTTTAAGATATACTGGTATTTTTCCAAGTTATGGCATCTTGCCATACCGTTCTCTTGTTGCTTCTCTAAGACAAGGAGTCTAAACATCAATGAAGTGGCTCATGACCTGGATAGCTCGAAAATCTCTTTTGCTTTCTCAATGTGCCTTGAGAGGTGTTGACCGCTTCTTTCAACTAGTCAACTCCATGTAAATTGATGAAGATATGCATCATCAAATGCAAAACATGTCGGGCTAATTTTAGTTCTACAGCAATTTTTGCTTCAAAAGACATAGTTTTGTAAGCTGATTACGCACTCAAGGTTAATATTGTAAAAAGTCTACATGGATCATAGTTAGGTCATTGCCTGGGGTTTCCTTCTATTAGGAGAGTTCCTTTCTTAGTGTTTTTTATCCTCGCCAGAGGTTAATGCGTCAAATCCAAACAAGCATCTCTCCTTGAGTTTTTTCACTCCTACCCAATAAATCCTCCAAAGTGGTGAAAGGCGTTTCTAATGAAGTCATTCCTAGGTAGCTAGTGCTTAGGAATGATGTAAATGACCATAAAAGACAAAGACACAAATTTCAAGGAATTCCGCCAAGTCTAGCTATTTAAAGTTGGGAATTAATTAATTAATTAATTGCAATTAAATGCAAAAACTTAGGTCCCTTGGATTTTGATAGGGGTATTTTTTACTCAAAAGAAAGATAATGAGAGCCCTAAACCCAGGATCAAGTTTCAACTCATGGACAAGTTTTGCTAGAAGTTTTTGTCCACTTAGAGTTTTTCTAAACGATGATTTTAATTTCTTTGCCAAACCTGTGACATGTAAGCAATGTCACTTGTAATACCTAATCAAATCAAGAAGCAAGTGGCATTAATGAAGAGAGGGACCCCATCTACCTTTCCTAACCCATTCCTAAGCTTTAATTACCCTTTACCCACCTTTCTAATTAAACCCCACTTAAAGTTCACGCCCCCCTCTTAAAAAATACAACCCTCACATACTTGGAAGTGGGAAGTTCACCTAATTATTGGTCATGGGTCCCCTCTCCCACTCATGACCATTCCTCACCCATCTACGACTCATCTCACATGCCACTTCATCCTTCCACTAACCCTCACGTTCTCACTCCTTAGCTCACGCATTCTTTCAGGTAAGCTCTCACATAAGCTTGGAATTGTCACATTTAATTGGGATCTTACCTTTTGATTAATGCGTGGATCCCTTTCCTCCTTCCCTTCCACCATTCACATGCCATTGTGGAGTGTGGCCAACACATCCTCCCAATATTTCTCCCATACCTCACGACTTTTCTCCCTTGACTCACGCTTTTCCTCTTGAAAAATTGGATAAATCTTATGGGGATGGAAACATCACATTGAAAGCAAGTAACTCTTCCTTAAAGGCATGCATGGACTCCCTCACTTGCCAAGTACAACCTCTTTACCTTGCTTTCTCCCTATCCAACTCATTTTCATATTTCCCTCACCCTAAAAGCTTAGTCTCTCATTGGTTGCTTTGACCTTTGAGTTGTCTTATCCGATGTTTGAAGACTGATTTGTTTTGCTATTTGGTTAGACCCTCCCTCCTTCTTTACCTTTCATTATTGCACGTTATGCTACTATTTTCTCACCATCCCACTCTATCTATATTCTCTCATTATTGTCATATTACTTCATTGGTTTTTGTTCTTGAAGAGCTTGTGGTAATTAGTTGCTACAACCTCTTCCCCTATCGATAATAAAAGAAAATAGCTTTGGAGGACTCGAGGATCTCAAGATTTGTCTGAATTCTTCACATGATTATGAGGTGAACCGCTGGAAATACTAAAAACAACCGAGAGGGGGGTGAATCAGCTTGTTTATAAGCTTAAACAATTTTATACCTTTTAAATACTATTACATTTCTTCATGTGTCATCTACCAACATACAACATATGGATAGTAAGAGTAAAGATCATCACACATACATAAATACACACAGTAGATTTTCACGAGGAAACCCATAAAGGAGAAAACCTCTTTTTCTTCTCAAATGACAGGCGCTCTTTACCAGACATACACTTTACAATTGAGCACCAACTCTCAATGTGAGGCCGCTACTGCTTAGTTACAACTTGCCGAGAGCACCAACTTCTCTCTCGCTTAGCACCACTAGAAGGAAGCTACAACCCGGGTTATTCCGCAAAGCACCCACCGGATGGAAGCACCAACTTCCAGCTACACAAGATCCAACCTGTATAAAAGAGAACATCTGTTCTCCCTAGAACCGCCAATTCTAGTTTTCCGGGCACAACCAGATGGAAGTTACAACTCGTTCAAGCACCCACTTGAAACTTCCGAGGACAACAGCCCTCCCGAGGACCTCCCAACCTCCCTTAAATATAAATGGTTAAATACACATTCAATTTTACAGATAAATCACCCTACCAGCCTTTCTTTGTTCCTTTAATTCCCCGGGTCTTCCTCGCTTCCACCGTTTCCGCGAATCCTTATCTTATTCAACATAAACCGGCCTGCGGTCGTCTTCGCCATTCTCGCCTCGCTCATTCCATCATGTTGCTCTTCGCTCGCACGCCTTTCCACCTTTCATCTTCCTCTTCATCTTGTTTTTCATCAAGCTTACTCCATTTTTCATCTCGAATCTATTACTCAAATTCGGGTCTCAATTCCATTTCTTTATACACCTCTTTAACCATTCCACTTCCCTTTTCAATGGGAGAGCCAACGACATTCGTTCTTGGCAACGGAAACGCTAACCAATTCATCATTCTTTGTCGGTTTCACTTAACTGATTGCTTAATGAATGAGGATACATAAGAACCCTCCAACAAGGCTTGATTCAACGGCTTCCATCCCATCTGATTTCACCCATCGCGATTTCGCATTTATGGCGTTGAGATATACCAACCTCCGACCGATTCCCCGACATTTGCTCTTTTCCGAGCTTAGCCCCTTTTCCGACTACACAATGGTCCATGTGACCAGCCATCATGTGACAACCACCGCTACCTTCAAAATGTGCGCTAGCCCTCCTAGCTATATCAGCAAGTCCATATAGACTCGCCTCCGTGGTGACTTATCATATCATTCATCGAGTTTCGCCATCATCATGTCATTGTACACATGCTCTCTGGAGTCCCGATTCCCCGATTCCGATGACGGAGATCAATCTGGGCCCGTGATTCGGTTCTATCCAACGATCACATTGGGCGAATCAGCTCATGATTTCTCGAAGTTCTCGATGCATTGTGTTCTCGACATTATCATATCCCATCCTCAACTCCGGGATGCTACCCGCCCTTCACGGACGTCACTCTTGGTTCGACACGTGTTAAACACCGCCACGCGGTCACTTCCATTCACTATATGTGCCCGGCGGTGTTAGATCCGCCTGACACTGCCATCACTGGTTGTTAATGGTCCCTTTTAGTCGACGGATCAAGTATCGTAGATCGACGGCCTAGGTCACATGTTGATCTGACGTCATTCCGCCGATTTCGTGATATCGCTAAATCGATTTTCGCTAGGAGGGAACTTTGCATTATGAAATCCCGACCTCGAATTGCCGATGAGGCCTCCTGGCCGCTAATGCGGTCCATACAAATGAACGGTCCGTATCCCCGCTGATTAACGGTTATGACAACAAGGAATCGCGATAACCCGCATTTCGGTTTTCAATGTTAAGTGTTTCTTGTACTTTGAACTGCCATCTCGACTGGCGAATGAAATCAATCTGCATTCATTCTTGATTTAACTATTGCCATCATATCGCTGACATTTCTCGGGTTTCATGGTCAAGTGTTCTTGTATTTTGAAACGCTGATCCCCATTCTCCTCGATGAATTATCTTCAGCCTTTCTACGCTGCTGTGACTGACGTCCGGTTCTTTTCGGAGATTTGGATGGGATCCAACAGTCACCATATTCCTTCTCCTCTACAAACTCCCGTATCTTGAGCTTTACCTTTGCTGTGCGTGTTTTCTTCAAGGCTATTCCTCCCGAGCTTTTATCCTTCTTATCCTAACATCTTTACCTGCTAATGACAACAATCATCAATGATTCTATCCACCTAATTTGCCAACAGAACCCAGATTTGTTTTAAATATTATTGTGATTGTAGATAGATTGTTGGGTAAATTAGTTTTCTTAACTAAGTTTAGTGATTGTATAATTGTTAGCTTATATGATTCGCATTTACTATTAATGATAGAAATTAGTTTGTGTTATTAGTGTATGCAATCATTATCTATTCATCTCACGTTTTGCTTAAGACTTGCAGGTTACTTCAAAAAGAAGATATTGGGATAGGTCCAAGCACGGATTTACCCTTACTTCTCATTTACAGTCCAAACATTTTCTGATTATCTTCATGCTTTTCCACTTCTGATTTTAGTAGCTAATATGCTAAGATAGGTCGATTTAAACACTATAATTTTCTGGTTCATATATGTACAAAATCTTTGCCTAAAAACAGAGATTTCATAACATTTTATGAGTGTGTTGCAGCTCAAATCAGCAAGCAATAGCTTGTTGATTTTTGCAGATTCTCGTCAGGACAAGAGGGCATGTTGCCCAATTCCATGCACAACACACCCTCAAACAACTCCTTGAAGTGGTAACAGTTTATCTTCTTTCTTTTCTCTCCAAAACATTGTAAACGCAAGCCCAAAGGAGTTGTACCCAAGCGACTTGCTTTCCTTTCCTTCAGTCCTTACTTTGCAAGTTTAGATTAGTTTTCTTTTCTGTCTTTCCTTGCTTAGTTTGGCTAGATTAGTAGTGATTTCTATATTCATGC
>SNQJ01S0131872.1:20377-33495 GCA_010110895.2 Picea sitchensis | reverse complement strand
ATTTTACACATTGATTTGATACCAATTTCTTTTTCATAATAAGATTTAAAAATTTTAATATTACTATCAAATGTTTTATTTTTTTATCATAAGTCTAAATTTATTAAAAATCTTAAGCATATCATTTGTTATTTCATTTCAAAAAATAAATCTAAGTATATATTTAGTTTGCATAGGTTCATATAAATCAGTATGCACCAATTCCAATTCAAGCATTTTCCTTTTCTCTATTTTACTTAGTTTTGAAAACTCAACATTATGTTGTTTTCCTAAAGCACATCCTTCACATCCAAGAAGCTCAATGTTTAATAAAGGAAAACATTTTACTATGTTATTTCTTCGCAACATCACAATATCTCCAAAGTTTTGTTAAGTTTGCATACCTCAAATTCAATAATCATTGTGTTGAGGTAAGTTTTGCCAATAAATCTTGATGAAATCCACCAAAAAAGTGAATGTTGCTCAATCCTCCTTCTTGGATACCTTGAGAAATAAACTTGTAGTTATATTTCATATCTTTGACTAAACACCCTCTCTTTACAAACTCAACTTTCAAGCCTTGATTTACAATTACTAAAACTGAAATATATATTTTTTAGTCTTAGAACAACAAGACATTTTGAATTTGTTTTATCATACCATTAGGCATTCTAACAAACACTGCACCATAACCTTGGCACTCATGGTACTTGTCATCTCCCGAGTAAAATGTCATGCCATTATATGGGAAGAAGCATTGGAATTAATAAACTAGATATTTGATTTTTTTGTTATGAAATACATAAATTCATATTTAAAAGAAACAATTTAAGTTTTTCAAGCTCTTATTTAATGATTCATGAGAAAAATTACTATGATGCTTCTTATTTATAGAATTATCAAATTTCTTCTTTCTATAATCATTAATAAAATGAATAGTTTTTCCATAGTAAAAACAAGCTTCTTTCTTGATAACATAGTTTTTCTTATTTAATGGGTCACTCCTCCCTTGAGTTGGTTTTATGCCATACCAAGATCCCTTGTGTTCTTTCCACTACTTTATTTTGCCTATGTTTGTTTTCTCACAATCAAAGGTATATTTGAATAATTTTTCCAATTCATAAAATCCATCCTTCTTTCTTTCTCTTGAAGAAGTGTGGTTGTTAATTATTCAAAATTTGTTGCATTTTCCTTCGCAAAAAAACTTGTTATAAAATCTTGATACTCACTAATCATACCATTCAATGTAATAGTGACAAGATCAATAGACAATACTTTCTCTCCAATATCACATAACTTGTCTCTGGATTCTTTCAACTTTGATAAGTAATAATTAATAGATTAATTATCATTTATTTTTAATGCAAATTAGTTTACTTTTCAAAAATAAAATCCAATTTGCATTATCAATTTCAAACAAGGATTATAATACCTTCCATATGTCTACTAACTTCTCACAATCCTTAAACTGAGTAATCGTTGTATCCTTCACTAATAGTCTAAAAAACACCCTTTCTTTTACTTGTCCCTTCTCCCAATGTAACCATATTTTGATTTGTAAGAAGGCTACATTCCATTCATAATCTTCCACACATTTGAACCCAACAACAAAGTTTAAACTTAAAACTTCCAATTCACATAGTTAGTACCATCCAATTTTTTATTTTCATTTATATATATTTATGCAAAATTTCAAATATTCAGAAAGCAACCAACACACACACATAGAAAAAAAATATTATTACAATTCTTTCTGCAAATTGGACTAAGCACTACTTTCATCAAGATGACAATAAACACCCTTTGAATGGACATTTGTAGCATTGTTATTTGTCTTGACATTAACGTGCTATGAAACACTCCACACCAACCATTCTATTCAGACTATCATCAAATATCTGATACCATGTAAATAAAAACAAAGACATAAACACACAAACAAAATGTAAAGAATGAACCATTGTGCAAGCGAGATTGCCAAATAAAAACAAAGACATAAACACACAAACAAAATGTAGAGAATGAACCATTGTGCAAGCCAGATTGCCAAAGCCATACAAATCTCTTTACGTACAATATCTAGATTATATATGCAACCAAGAGACTCTATTATTATAGTTTCATATTATATTAGAGCATATTTAGAGTGTCACTATTTACATGACTATTGAAAACCAAGACAACGTTGTTGTCTAGAATAATTTGGCTATGACCAACCACCTTATTGACTTCAAAGTTTTTATATTATTTATGAGATCCTCCAAAGGAATGTTGGAAATGGTGTATTTACTATATACTTTTGAACTAAACCTAGATAAGTTAGGCCATTGGCCAATTGGAAAAGAATCCCAAAAGCATCAATGATAGTACTACCCATTGTATCTATAGCTAGAATGAATTAGAGAAATAACTCATAACGTGAGACAAATCAGTGCCTCCACCACCTTGATTGGTCATGAAAATGCATACACATATATAGGATGAAAAAAAGTTCATCGGACTCCTATAAATATGGATCTAACATAACTATTATAGCCAAGACTCTAAGAAGCTTGATTTTGTGACTGCCAACATCCTAACAACTTGCTAATAATTCATTTGTACATTTAATTCTATCACTCCCCCTTAATCCATAAATGAATTCTCTATAATTCCTAGATTTTCTCTACATTACTAAAAATGTATCATTTCCTAAAGTCTTAGTGAATATATATGCTACATTATCATTTGCATTATATTACAACAACTCAATTTCTTTTGATTGAATCTTTTCTATTACAAAGTGATGTTGAGTTCCAATGTGCTTTGATTTTGCATGATAAATTGGATTGTTTGTCAATTTTATTGATCTTTTATTATCACATTTGATAGATGTAGGTACTCCTTTCCTTTCTCCCTTGTCTTCTTGAATAACCTTTTACAACCAATCTATTTCTAAACTTGTTTATACTATCGTCAATAGATTTGAACAACCATTTTAAACCTATAGGAATGTTATTTTGAGGCAATTCCATAAGTTAACAAGTTTCATTTTTCATTATGGAATCATATTCCTCCTTCATAGCATTCATCCATTCCTTATGATCCTTTTATTGCTCAAAATTCAAAGGTTCTTTGTAATACCCTAGTTTTGAGTCCCCTAATTAAATAATCTATTTTGTTTTTTTAATGAAAGGTCAAAGTGCCTGAACAATTAAATGGGCGAGAGTTCCTAGGAAATGTAATACTTTGAACATTGCAAATAATAAAATACATCAAGGACAAGAGTTATGGGGGGCTATGATTCCATGAGAGAGGGGGATAAAGAGTGCCTAAACAATTAAATGGGCGTGAGTTCCTAGGAAATGTAATACTTTGAACATTGCAAATAATAAAATACATCAAGGACAAGAGTTATGGGGGGCTATGATTCCATGAGAGAGGGGGCTAAAGAGTGCCTGAACAATTAAATGGGCGAGAGTTCCTAGGAAATGTAATACTTTGAACATTGCAAATAATAAAATACATCAACGACAAGAGTTATGGGGGGCTATGATTCCATGAGATAGGGGGCTAAAGGGGCTAAGTATTTTTAATATGTGTACCCATCTTGATTCTAATCGAGGAAAGTGGTTACATGAGATTCTTGGGGAAAGGCCACGTGGATATTGATTTCCAAGTAAATATATAAACCCACTATTGGGGTGTTTGGAGGTTCACTCTTTATTCAATGTTTCTCATCATTTGGTTCACTCTTTATTTTACTTTGCTCATTCATTATTCCTCATTCATTCTTGACCTTTGCTTGAAAAAAAAAATGAATTGCTAGGGGTAGGGGATAGGGATACATAATAGGGTGTGGGAAAGGAAAAAGGAAAAGGATAAAGAAAAAGGAGAAAAACCAGTGAGAGAGGACATTTCCACCTTGGTGAATCATACAGTCATTACATCATGAGTTAGGAACCTCCATTAGGCTCATTAGGAATAGATTCATTCTTAAATTAGACAGTTTGGGGAGATCCCCAAGCCCCGGATACTCGAAATAAGGATTGATGGATTAAAAAGAGACATAGCACCTGGTTCAACAGCTCCCGGTGCAACAGCGAGTACCAGTTTAACCTGGGGAGGTGGTGATTTGGTGACAGAAATGAGTCATTGTCTTTTTTTTTGTAGTAATTATTGGGGTATTACAACTATGAATTACTATGTGTATGCCTGAGATTCATTGACATGTATTAAACCTTGATCATAGCTAGGAATACTAAGAGTCCCAACATAGATATTATTGACCTCATGCATTGTATCCCTAGAAAGAAGTGGACAACATAAGGGGTTGTGTGACAGTGAAGGGGGTTCATTGTCTTTGGGCGATGCGAGCTAGAGAGAAGAGAGTTGATGTACTTTGGATATCTCTGTGGTTTTGAGAAACCTTTGAGAGCTTGAGTGCTAACTCGCCTCAAAAGTTGAGTGTTTCTTTGGAACTCGTCCTTATGGATTCATAGCCATGGATGGGGGGTGACACTGTTATTGAGAGTGAATGAACAACATCATCTAAGTTTGGGTGGAACATCCTTGGTATGCATCTAGTTGGTGATTAGTTTTTTTAAGATAAGTGCTCTCTCTCATGGTTTCCTCTGCTTATATATTTATTTTTGCTATCTATAGATTATTATATCTAAGATTAGTATTTATAATATGCATGATTGTTGGTCATTTCTATGCATGACATGTTTAAGCATTCTTTTAAGTATAGCATGAATCTTGATTATTGCATGTGTGTCTTTCATGCTTCTTTATTAATTAATTGTTATCGAAATTTGAAATTAGTTATTGAAGTGTGATTTGAAGTAGCATGGTCAGCTTGTTGGTGGCTAGGTACGTTACATTCATCTATATTCGTCTACACTAGTAAGGATCAAACAATGTTTAAACAGTATGTTGTGTATCCCTCATTCAACTAGTATACATTACAATGGAAATCTAAGGAGAAGTTTGTATTCTCTCATGTTTAGTTCAAATTTCTTGTTGAAGTTAGGGAGATTAGTTCATGTCAACACTTATCAATTTGTCCAATAACACCAATTGTGTGTACATCGGTCCTAAGATCATCTTCTTCTCATCTATTAAGCACATGCCCCTTCATGAAATATTTATTTTAAAGCATCAAACCGATTTGTTAGTGAAATCTCTATTGTAAAGCATCTATTAAAAGTACTAATTAAGGGGGAGTGTTGAAGTATGGTAATTACTCACACTAGTTACAGAATGCATAGATTAGTTAGTTGGGATATTAGTTGATTTGGTCTTTTTCTATTTATGGAAATTTGTTAGTAAGTGTATCAAACCTCTAAGGTTGTTAATCAAATATGTATTGTAAAACATTTATTTAATAATGAAAAGGGTGATCCATGCCCCATGATTTTTCCCTATGAGTTTTCCAATGCTTTTTCATTTATCTCTAAATTTTTTGGCTACAAAAAATAAATCACAGACATATGTCTAATTTTTGGAAACTCATGCACCTCTAAGAGTTAAACAAAAAAGGAAATCTTCAATTAAATAGAGGAAATATTTTTAGAGATTATAGTTTTTGGGATTTTGGGGTAGGGACTTTGATTTGGAATAGTTTGGAACCACAAATGGAATGATTATGAACTTGGAGTTGTTGAAGACATCATGTGCATTATTTATTTCCAAACTCATCTCATTTCATTCAAAGGAAATGGAGAAATATCATCTTGCAAGGAAAACAATGGGAGGTTGATAGTAAGCCATTGGGATGGATATATAATATTTGTTTGTTACAACAACATTAACAATTCTCTGTTAAACTTTTTTATGTGGAAGGGTTGAAGGGGTTTATTGTAATATACCCAGCCACCCCAAGGCCAAGCTACGCTACCTCAAAACTTGTTTCTAAACTAAATTTATATTCTAATAAATTTTTAATTAATTAGAAGGCATGAAATATTCACATGCAGAGATCGAGGTTCGTGCTACAATATAAATAATGTTTAAACATGCCATGCATAGAAATAACCAGCTATCATGCACATCAAAAGTGTGCATCTCAGAGATATCAATCAATACACAACAAAAATAAATGTATAAGAAAATAAACACATGACACATAACACTTATCTTTAATGAAATGAATCACCAATTGGCTACATACCAAGGACATTCCACCCAATCGTATACATTGTTGTTCCAAGTCTAAACAATGTTGTCACCCCCAAGCTAGGGATATGAATCCACAAGGATGGTTCCAGAGTGTCACTAATATTCCCAATCCAGTCAGCACTGAATCTCTCACAGGATTATCAACACACACAACAATCTAAAGTACACCATCTCTCTTCTACCCAACCTACACAACCCAAGAGAATGGACCCCCTTCTCTACCACGTAGTCCCTCAAGTTGTCCACCTCCTTCTAGGGATCCAATGCATCTCGTCAAGAATATCCATGCTAGGACTCTCAAGATTCACAGCTATGGGAAAAACTTAACGCATGCCAATGCATCTCAGACATGCAGGCATTAATTCATGGCTCGAATACACCAATAGTCATTACTGCCAAAAAAACCATATCTCCTCTCCACAATTCATTTTTCTTTCCCAAGCCAAGATCAAAATGAATGAGGAATGAATAATGGGTGAAAGAATGAATGGAGAGAGAAAATAATGAAAAATATGAACAATGAACAATGAATGAGTGAGTGAACCCCCCAACAGACAAAAAATGGATTTATATTTTTTCCTGGAATTAAAGAACCACATGGCCTTCCCCCGAAGAAGCTCATGTAATTGATATTCTCCATTAAAAAAAATGGAAAAATAAAAATACAAAATAAACACTTAGCCCATTAAGCCCCCTCTCTTGTGGAATCATAGAACCCTATAACTCTTATCCTTTTCCGTCTATCATCCTTTGATGTATTTATTATTAATAATGATCAAAATATTACATTTCGTGGGCACACTGGCCTCTTTTAATTTTTTGGGTACTCTTGCCTTTCATAAATTCACAAAATACATTATTTAATATGGGGCTAAAAACTAGGGTATTACATTCCCCTCCCCGTTATTTTGGCATTGTCCTTAGTGCATATACAAAACAAAAATCAAAATTTCAAAATTTATTCAAAAATTTACGGGTACTCTACCCTCAAGCTCTATAACTCGATTCTGGAGCATTTTGACTTTTCTATCCAATATTCACATTGGATGGACCTAAAATTCTCCCTCTGTCTCTCAATAACATGGTTAGAATCACATACATATTTTCTTAGCAAAGAGACATGAAATACATTATGCACATTCATGGAAGTAAGCAACACAAGCATGTATGCAAGTAGCCCTATTCTTTCCAATATCTCAAATGGACCATAGAATTTGGTTGCTAGGTTTGTCCAACTACCCAACTTCAAAGAGATTTTCTTGGGCTTCACTTTTAAAAGAACATGCTCCCCACTTTAAATTCTCTAGTTGTCATGTTCTTGTTTGCATAAATTTTTTGTCTATCTTAAGCTGCATTTAAATTCTGCTTAATTCTAACCACCTCATCTTCCATATCCTTGAGAAATTATGGTCCAAGTACTACTCTATCTGCTAGGTTGTTCCAACTCACTAGAGTATTTCATTTCCTACCATACAAAGCTTCAAATTGTCTCATTTTCAATGAATCTTGATACCCATTATAATAGTCAAACTCAACCAAGTGCAAGTAATATTCTCATTTAGATGGCTTATCCATCACATACATCCTCGACATGTCTTCAATTACTTGGTTGACAATTTTTGTCTGCCCATGTGATCGTGGATGGTATGTTGTGCTAAAGTTCATATTTGTACCAAATCCTTTAAACAATCCCTTCCATAAATTTGAACTAAACTTTGTGTCTTTCTCTGAAACAATTTCCTTAGGTATCAAATGTAACCTAGCAATATCCCTCATGTAAATTTCTGCAATATTAGTTGCAGTATGAGTTGTTTTTACAGGAACAAAATGAGCAACCTTCATCAATTTATCAACCACTACCATGATTGAATCATGTTGTCTTCTTGTCCTTGGAAATTTAGTTATAAAATCAATGGTTACCACTTCCCATTTCTTCTCTAGAATTGGTAATGGTTGTAGCAAACCCGCTAGGTGCCTATGCTCAGCCTTCACTCTCTGACATTCCATACATCTGGAAATGTAATCAACAACATCTTTCTTCATTCCTTGCCAAAAGAATTGACTTCTTACTGCTGCAATGTTTTTTGGTAACTGGGATGTATGACATACATAACATTATGCATTTGTTTTAATACCAAATTCCTAAGTTCTCTGGGACTAGGAACATAAATTCTATTTTTCTGCATAAGTAATCCATCTTCCTTCATCTCATATTCTTTAATTTTTTGTTCTACATTTTCTTTATGTAAGATTTCTTTTACCTGTAGGTAATGTTGATCTGTAACAACAACATCTAAAAAATTATCTTTAAATATGATTGATGCATACTAATGGTTGTAGCATGCATGAGATGTACTCTTTTACTAAGTTCATCGACAACCTTATTTTCTTTTCCTTTGATATGCTTGATGTCAAAATCTTAATCACTTAAAAATTCCAACCATCGCGTTTCCGCATTCAAAGTTGGTTGTTCAAAAAGAGATTTCATACCACTATGGTCTGTTATTAATTCAAATCTCTTCCACATGAGATAATGCCTCCACATATTCAATGTGTGAACAATGGCAGCAAGTTCCAAGTCATGTGTGGGATAGTTCCTCTCATTTTCTTTAAGCCTTTTGGACTCATAACCAATAACATGTTCATTTTTCATAAGGAATCCCCCAAATCCTTCATTGCATGCATTTGTACATACCACAAAAATTTCATATGGGTCAACAATCTTTAAAACAGGTGCACTAGTAAGTAATTCTTTCAACAAATCAAATTTCTCTTCACACTGAGATGTTCATTCAAATTTAATTCCCTTATTTTGTAAAGAAGTGATGGGATGAACAATCTTAGAGAACCCTGTTATAAATCTTTTGTAGTAACTAGTTAAGCCCATAAAAGATCTGAATTCTGAAACATTCATGGGTTTTGGCCATCCTCTAATGGAATCAATCTTCTTTGGATCTACTGCTATACCTTGTTTTGAAATAATGTTCCCCGAGTAATGGATATGTTCTTGGTAGAAAGAACACTTACTAATATTTTCATACAACCGATGTTCCCTCAGCACTTGCAATACCAATCTTAGGTGATGTTCATGCTCTTTCTCTAACCTAGAATAGATAAGTATGTCGCCAAGGAATACTATGAAAAAATTGTCCAAGTAATTCCTAAATATGTCATTCATTAAGCACATAAAGATAGTTGGTGCATTGGACAGTCCAAATGACACCACTACAAATTCATAATGTCCATACATGGTTCTAAAGGATGTCTTATTGATGCATTTTTCCTTGATTCTTACCTGATGGTATCCTGATCTCAAGTCTATCTTTGAAAATATCTTTTCCCCTCTTAGTTGATCAAAGAGGTCATCAATTTTGGGTAGAGGGTACTTGTTCTTTACCATGTCTTTATTCAACTATCTAAAGTCGATACATAACCTCAATGTTCCATCCTTCTTTTTGATAAAGAGTACTAGTGCTCCCCAAGGTGAAAAAATTGGACATATGTACCCTTTCTTCAACAATTCTTCCAACTGCATTTGTAATTATTTTAATTTTGGTGTACTCATTATGTAAGGTGTTTTTGATACTGGGGTAGCTCCTGGTACTAAACCAATGGAGAATTCTATCTCCTTTTTTGGTGGAAATCCTGGTATTTCTTGGAATACATATTCAAACTCTTGTAGTACCGAAACATATTCAAGACTTGGATGCTTTGTCCTTTCTGGCACCTCCACATGGCATGCATACAATTGAAATGATTTACTGAAACATCTCTTTAGAGGTAAGGATGAAATCTCCCTTATGGAAATGGGTCTTGGAACTCCTTTCACAATGCTCTATTTCCCTTCTTCATCAGGACATGTAAATGTCTTGTTATGACAATCTAGGACAACACGATGCTTGTCCAATCAATCCATTCTAATTAGAATATCATAAGACCCCAATGGTATAATATTTAGATCAGAGTTAGTATTCATACTGGTATTAATACTTATGGAACAACCTCTGAACATATCATGGATTCTCCTTTTGGTTCTAGTGGCTAGTCGAACCAAACTTAATTTTTCAAGCTTACTTTTCTCCAAATGTAATCTCTCCACTATTTTACGATCAATGTAACAATGAATTCCTCCTGAATGAATTAAAATAGCAACATGATGATTAATGATATTACCTTCCACCTTGATCACATTGGATTGGTACTCTACTTGTCGATCATCTAAGGCTACATATATTCTTCCCATGTCTTCTGCTATTGTAGCCTCTTAGATTTTTTTCATGGTCTTCAATTTATCTTTTTTGTGAGGGAAATCCTTTTACAAGTGATATTCCTTGCATCCCCAACATGGATTGGTGGTATTCTCTTTTTTCCCAAGGAGACTTCTCTCTTGGATTCATCCTTAGCATGCTAGTCTGGCTTATTTTTATTTGGGCTATTTCTATTGAAAGGAGGTTTTGATATGTCTAAAAAGGCAATCTATAGGAGGAGGTGACCACACAAGACATAGCTCGACTTCTGAACAAACTCTCCTCAGGGGTGTAAATATGAACATGGGTGCACCATTGGTTTGGGTGACCAAGCAATGGGGATACAAACTGGGATGACCTGAGAGTGGCCAAGAGGCTTTGGTGATCTCAGAATGATATCTAGGAATTAGTGGGAGAAGCATAGTGCAGCCATGCAAGAGGGTGCACTCACTTCATCCCAACAAAGAAGAAAACCATCAAGGGTGCAAAACCCCACTTGGTTTGCCCTCCCTTCTACCTTGGAAAACTCAAAGGAAATGATTTGTTCCCTGAGAGAGTGGCTAGATAATGGGATAAGCTTACTATTAGAAGTGGAAGCATGGAAAACAGAGTCACCAGGAGGTAGCCATGAAGGAAGGCGCACTGGTCATTATTCAGAAAACTTAAAAACGAAAATGTCGTGAATGTAAAATGCAAACTCGGAAAATAAAATAACCAAGACACATAGCTTCAGAGGAAAAGGTAAGAATGATTTATTTTAGTCCCAATTCACCTTATATACTGAATGAACCATTTATTTTACATATATTTAATTCGTCATCAAAAGGTGAAAAACTGTTGCACCTAGGTGACTGACTTATGCGCCCCATGTGAGCGTTCTCCTAGGTGGCCTCCTTGGCCAAATTCCTCCTTGTTTAGATTTGGAAGAGTGTCATCTTCCATGAGAAGATGTGTAAAATTGTTGTGAAATACATCAGTTGTGATCCACTTTGCCTGAGCTGGAGTTTGGCCTTGGCGGGCTACCAAATGTGAAGTGTAAGTTTGGTGTCTTGTAGAGAGACTCTGAGTGTCCACTATAGTGTCTTTGGCCAATGGGAGTTGGAAATCATAAATTTTGTCCACTGGATGAGTGATGGTGACTAGTTCTTCCAAGAGGGAAGGCTCAAACAACTTTAAGTGGTTTAAACTAATGACATTGTCGATTCCCAGTTGTGGTGGCAGATCCAACCTATACTCATTTTCTCCAATATTGTTGATTATTGTATATGGACCATATTTGATTGGCAAAATCTTGTCGTGACATCCCCCAAAATAAAATATTTTTGAAATTTAAAATTTGCTAGAAATTTATTTCCGTTT
Source organism: Picea sitchensis (assembly GCA_010110895.2). NCBI lineage: Eukaryota > Viridiplantae > Streptophyta > Pinopsida > Pinales > Pinaceae > Picea > Picea sitchensis. The sequence goes on along the minus strand of SNQJ01S0131872.1, from coordinate 21,748 downwards.
TTAGTAAATTCGAATTTGGAAAATGTTTGCCATTTATGGAAATTCCGAATTTCAAATTTAATAATTGTAATTAATTATCATGACTGTTGGGAGAGACCTGTTATGACCTAACTAACTATTGGAATATAACACTTGTATTAAAACTGAATATTTTATATTAATTGCAGGAGGACAAATGGAACGGCCATGTTAAAATCAGCTGACCATGACTCTATGAGTGGGGAACATGTTGGAACTACCTTTGGGATGATTATTACAAGTGGAAAATCAGAGATTTGGCCATTGGAAGCCCCTGAAAATCAGGGACTTAGAAAACTACGAAAATTCCCAAGCGAGGGAAAAAGACCTGCGAAAAATGGATAAATAAAATATGTGAGGAGGGAGGATGCTGCCAAGTATGTTGGGGAAAAATATTTTGAGCTCTCTTGTTGTTATGAACACCACGGATTGAGTGAGACAAGAGGAGTCTGTTGAAAATGGATTTTCCTTGTTGTTATGAGCATTGCTGAGTAAGTGTGAGGCAAGAGGATAACTGTTGGATTTGAAGGACATTGTTGAGGAGGAGTTTCTGAGTTATCTCTTATGAACTCATGGTCAAGATAGGGGGTGAACTGGGAAAGTGAATTTGGCTGCCCTGTTCTACGGTTTGGAGGAACGTGGTTGTTCCCTTTGTCTTCCTGCAAGCTGGTTCATATATGTTTCTATATTCTTCTCTATCTAAATGATTTTATATATGATGCAATGTATTTGTTAAATCTAAACCGAAATGTTTTCCATTTTTCTGTGTAAATGCTCGTATATCTGATGTAGTGTATTCGTTAAATCTGAATTGAAATTATGTTCCACCTCTTTGAATTATTTAGGCACAGTTGTAATGCATCTATTTAATTCAGTATGGATACAATAACCTGGGCGAAATCTATTAAAGGATAATCGGAAGTAAATTATATGGTTAAATTCTAAAATAGTCCCTTTATAAACTAGGTTATTACTACAGAAGCAGGTAATTACCAGTATTTCGAAACTTCAGTGTACAGAATTTATCTATTGTAAATGGAATTGAACCTGAGAACTTTACATAGGGTATTTATACTTCGGTAAGAAAATCATGCGCCAGGTTACGATAATGATTGGGGTTTGTTTGGGTACCTAATAGTCCAAAAACAAATAAAAGCCAAGTTCGACATGAATCACAGTCAATAATTATTTTACCTATATATATAGATGCCTAAGTATTATAGTGGAAATGGACAGAATTACGAGTACAAAAATTGTAAGTGATTTCCGCCAATATGTCTACAAGTTTTTCCTTTTAGAGCTTAATCCCAACATGGTTCACATACAACTGGAAGACAGATAGATATTCAACCT
>SNQJ01S0131866.1:0-10333 GCA_010110895.2 Picea sitchensis | reverse complement strand
TAAGGTGTCTCCTTGTAGTGACAATACAAAAATTACATCTATATATATCCTTAAACAATTTGCCTTATCTCAATTCATAATATGTATGATTATCTAAATACAGATGACCCAGCTAGTCCAAAGATACTGGCATATGCACCAAATTGTTGGGACAATACATCAGTTAAACAAATCTCCCTATTTAAGAGTCGGGAAGCTAAATCTTGGTATAATAAATAATTACCTTTAAAAATGGCATTGTAATTTACAGACTAGCATCCCAAAAACTTGAATATGTTTTTCTCAAAATCCATTAACAAACAAGTGTGTTTGTTTCAAATACTTCTCTAAGTAGGAACATTGTCACAAGAAACATATGGAAGACATATGGTGACAATGATACATGCATGTGGATCTAGTCTCAACAAACAACTACTTGTTTTGTGGCTTAATCTCCATGAAATATATTACTGAGAACCTCACCAAATGGCTCAAGATTCAAAAAACATGTCACAACACTTTGCCATAATGTTATATATTCTTTCTCTTTATCTGTAATTTAGAAAAAAATAAAAATTATTGCAATCTCCTTGTCTTTCATTATTTAGAAAAACTAAAACAACAATGTATTTTGTGAAGTTTAATTTTTATAAAAACTAAATCAACAATGTGTTTAGTGAAGTTTAACTTCTATAATCAATCATAGGTAAGTGGAATGTTGTGTCAAGTTTGTGAATGGATTGAAATGGTCATCCGTGATGAGGTCATGCATGTAAAGGGGATGAGAAATATTGTCTCTTCAAACACCCAATCTTGTCTCAATGGATGGATATGAGAAATAATTTCAATATATATACAACATCAATAATTTTGTCCCATATGACATTGTTAACACTCATCCTAATTTTCGTTGGGGATGTGTTTCTAAAAAAAATGATGGCCATGAGAGTTCCATTTGAAGACAAAATTATTTTACTTAGATACATCACAATAAATTGGATACATTAAAGGGATAGTTGAATCATTGTAAGCATAACCAACGAATAAGATTGGTGAATTTTTTTTAATAAAAATCAACTATGCATGCAAGATATAGAGAGAGGCATTACATTTTTGTTCCATGCTTTTGACATGTTCATAAAATCATGTTTCATGACAAAATAGAACCTCCACACCCATACATTAAAGATGACTATTTAAAACTAAAAACTATAAAATAATTTTGAGAAAACTAAAAACCACTAAAAAAAAGAAAGGTAAAGAAATGATCATTTTTCATGACGAAATAGAACCTCCACATTAAAAATGATGATTTAAAACTAAAAACTATAAAATACTTTTGAGAAAACTAAAAACCACTCTTGAGAAACAAAAAAACTTAAAAAAGAGAAAGGTGAAAAAATTTAAATGCAATAAAAAGAATTAATAAATAAGAATTAAAAACCGTGAAAAGAAAAATATAACAAAAAGATAAGATAACAAAGTCAAGAAAAGAGTTCCAAAAATCATTTATATTATGTTAGACACATTTGTATTGTGAATATAATTAATGATATGTTTCATGTGCCACACATTTCTGATGATACTTTTCATATCAAAATTTAAAATCTAGTTCCAAAAATCATTTATATTATGTTAGACACATTTGTATTGTGAATATAATTAATGATATGTTTCGTACCACACATTTCTGATGATACTTTTCATATCAAAATAAGGGAAACAAAGTCAAGAAAAGAGTTCCAAAAATCATTTATATTATGTTAGACACATTTGTATTGTGAATATAATTAATGATATGTTTCATGTGCCACACATTTAATTTCAGATGATACTTTTCATATCAAAATAAGGTTGCAGAACAACAAGTCTGTGCCTAGAAAATAGAGGAGATTGTTGTTTAAATGGTTAACTCCCGTGAGCATGACATATAATGTATTATAAAAAAGAATTAACATTTTCATTATAATGCATGTCTATGTTAGCTTTGAAGAATTAGTTCATTGTTATAATGTTATATACACAGTATATAACATTTCAGTTTTTCTTTGAACACTTATATTGACAACTTCTTAAAGAAGCTCCTCCAGAACTTTAGAGAAGGAAAGTAATCTAAAGAACTTCTGCAAAGTACTCTTTTTTTTAATAGAATGGTATTATATTAGGGGACTGTGAAGCTGTGAATAGTGCAATTGCAATTTCATTGAAGATTCCTTAATTAGGTATGCTTTAGCTGATAATTTAATGAAAACACAGAAAGGAGCTGGGTATTAGGGATATAGATCTAAAAACAATTAATGAAGCATGAGAACGTATGGCTGTAGTGAATGGTTACTATCCGAGTAATTCGGCCATTGAGTACTAATGTAAATCAATGCTGCGTAATGTAATGTTTTTTGTACATATATCTAATTGAGGAAAACTCTATGCTACACTGGGACTGTTCTTCCAGATTACCTAATATCTGGGTAAACAGATTAAACCCAATCCGATTCCCTTCTAGCAAATGTTTAACATAACCACGACAACAACAAAGACAACACAGAGTACTTTGTGGATAAATCTGTCTAAATTTAGAAGCACCTCATTCCATTTTGAACATGTATATTTATAATTTGAGCGTTAAGTTCCCATGCTCTATCTCAGTTATGCGAAAATACTTTATTATTATTTATAATTTTTTAAAGATAAAATCAATTTTACATCTACAAAACAATGGACACGGAAATAAACGTAGCTTAGTTATGGGTTTTTAATGAAATATAGGATATCCATATTTATAAAATAATAAGAAAAAGATGGAATATCTCAACCTGAATATAAAAACATGAATTCTTATTTACAAACAACCAGAGACTTTGGACGTGTATGGCCTTGATATAGAAAAATAAAAAATTGTTTCACCATTTTATAGTATTATATATATATAAAATAAGATTTTTTTTAGTGTGAACGAGAAAAAACTTCTTATTTATGTCAATCAAGGTAATGATTAGTTTGGACTTGCCAAATTCAACCACTTTATCTCATTTCTATGCATTCGAAAGGCGTATACCTAATGACAATGGGCACATTTAATGGGTATTTAGTTTTTAATATGTTTTATATGAATGAGATTAAATATACTAGAATATTCTTAGTGATCACAATAAATGAATGGCTCTGATTTCATCCATTAACTTCCAAGCTATTATAAAGACGATGTACGTTTATGTGTTTACTTTTACATTTACCTACAATGCATGTTTAAAAATTACTATATTCACTAATTTATTGCCACGTCTACCTAATTAAAAATATTAAAATATTAAGATGACCACGTTTTTATAAAAGCATCACAGTGGTCATTCGAGAGAAATTTATGACCAACCGCCTTCACGTTCACCGGCCCATGAGTGCTTATTTGTGCTAGTATAAGTCTATATAGTAAGACCATCTTCCTTATTTTTTTTGGTCAATTAAAATAATGATTAGTTTTGAAACGGCAAATTCAACCCAACTGAGAAATTGATTTCCTTCATACACCATTTTGCATGTTCGCCATTTTACAAAGTCTATATAGTAAGAGCATCACTTTTGTCAAATTAAAGTAATGATTAGTTTTACCGACTTATGCCGGCGCTAAACCCATGAAATTGTTCCTTCATACACCATTTATTAAGATTGAATTGAAACAAGAGCATTTTATTAAGATTGAAGTGAAACAAGAGTTAGTAGCATTCTTCCTCGAAGAATGCGTGCAAAAGAAGGCAGGAAGCGGAGAGGAGAGCATGCCAGATTTGCGTCCCCAGGTTTGGTCAGCCGAAGACGATAGTTAATCCGGCTTGAGTTTTCCTGCATTCATTCCCTTCCGATATTGATAGAATTGACTTTAAATGCTCTTTCTCACCTGATTTTTAACAAAGAAAAGAAATTCAATTAAAAATTTGGCTGTCATAAGTAGTTAAAGATTGACGTGGCGAGAATATTTGTTTGTGAAATAGCGGCGGAATACCCACTTACTCAGATGGGGACAGAAGGGCCTAAAGTGGGATTACCTACGCTGAAGTTGGATGTAAGAGGGTGCTAAGAGGAAACAGTTTCGGTTCTTAAGAAGGCCAACTTTCTCCAAAATAAGTTGAAGCTCTAAATCCCTCTAGGAATGCGCTAGCTAACAAATTCGATTTGGAATTTTGATGTTGTTTTCCTACAGGAAGCGAAAGAGCCAAAGTGAGGTAAGTAAGGTGTAATTTTTTTTATAGTGTAGATTGAGTGAAAGAATTTGATACAAATAAAAATTTCTTATTTCTTATACTAGAAGGCGAAATTCCTGTGTAGTTTCAGTTGTTCGGTTCTTCTCATACCCTCGGACCGGAAATCATGGCACATTCCACGCACTAAAATGGCCCATAGGCACGAATGAGGCGATGGACGAGGAGGTCCTGTTGGCGATGTACGAGCATCGGTGGTCATCGCTGCTTCCGAGGAAGGAGGTGGCGGTGGTGCTCATGCTGCAGCAACTAAGCTAGAGTCCAGTGAACCAGCGACCAACAGTGGGTGTGGTGGTGTTACCTGTAGAGGCTCCCATTGAGCCGGCGGGGGCTGGCGATAAAGGTGCATGACCAGAACAACTCTGGTGACAACTGGGATTCGAGGTTTTAGTGGGTGGTCTTGTATTACTTGCAGCAATCACAGGGACAAGTGGTATCAACTCACACTACTGAAAGGGATTATGTTAGGCGGGTGGCTAAGGTAATTCCATCACTTTCATTTTTTAAAATTCAAAGAAACAATTTATAATCTTTTTTAGAATAATTGCCAAGGAATTTTGAAACATCAGTATTTCTTCAAGTACATATTTAACTAAGTTAATCTCCCCCTTCTGAGAAACCATCGATTGCACTAATTATGAATTATCTCTCATATCCACTAGCAGCCATAGCCAATCACTCTAACCATAACCATTTGACTTCAAGAGGAACCAAGGTGCTTAAATCTCTCCTTAATATTTAAATGCCTAAAGGGAAACAAACCCACCAACAACTACACATCCTCTTGCTACAGATTATTAAAAAAATGTATAGTTGATTTCTTAATGTTAATCTCCATCCTTATAGATATGTTATAGACTTATAATAGTTATAGAAGTCCGTGTGCTTCCCCTAGATAACCATTTGGAAAAAGAAATGCATCATCCACCAACAATGATACAATTAAATAGTTCCACCAATTCTAATTCCATATATACTTTTAGACCTTTTATCCAAGTGATATGGATTGGCTTAGTCGTTCACGAACATGTAAAAAATAATATTGGTGAAAAAGAATAACCTTGTCTCAACCCATTATGGGTTTGAACACATCAAATCCTCCTTAGACAAGTCAATTTTAGAAAGTAAATTTAAGAATGTAGATTTAAAAGCCCTAATGATCTTACCTATGCTTTATATTTCATTTATGACCTTCAATAAATATTCCTCCGCTAATTCATAAAACCAATGCCTCTTGTCCTTCTTAAAAGAGGCCAACATTCCTAAGATTTACTCTTTTATAATTCGCTTCCATCATCATCTAATTATAGTATACAAAACTAGGAGAATATGTCGTTATCTTCAATGCTTCAACAATATTGGTTCAATGTATCTCTTCATAAATGCACTAGAAATGACAGACTTTGATATCTACATTCTCCTTGAAATTCTTAACACGGTTGCACTTTCTAGCTTGAATCTCGCAAATTATGAAAACCCTCTTTATGTGGTTTGCATACTAATGAAAAAAATTGTGTTCTTGTATAACTTATCGAACCACACCGCTCTACTTTTTATTCCCCATTTTCCTTCTCTTATGTCTAGTAATTCCCTCTTATTAGTTTCTAAGTCCAAAATACTATACACTATATTGTCCATCCCCATGAAATTCTTCTCATATATATATATAAAGCTATCTCCTCTTCAAATCCTTTCAAATATCTACCCATTTTTATTCCCCATTTTCCTTCTCTTATGTCTAGTAATTCCCTCTTATTAGTTTCTAAGTCCAAAATACTATACACTATATTGTCCATCCCCATGAAATTCTTCTCATATATATATATAAGCTATCTCCTCTTCAAATCCTTTCAAATATCTACCCAACCATTGTGACTTTAATCTTCTTCAACGAAGCTCCAAATCGTGAGTTGGTTCAGTCTCTAGAATGTGTATCATATCTTAACCATTCAATCTTGACCATAGCCTAGAAATCGTCTTCCTCAATCCAAGTGGTATTGAACTTGAGATGGTCATCAGGTTTCTGATGTGCTTCATGTGCTTCTCTAGGTGAAGAATGTTGTGCTTGAAACACCCACAGAGATCACACAGAGAAACAAATAAATATGCACAGATTTGAAACACACATAGACACAATGTTTACGTGGTAAAACCCTCAGAGTGAGGGAAACATCCACGGGACAATGGCAGAATCATTATATTAATGAACATGAGATTACAACCAGCCGTAGGCAACTGGCAGCCCCTGAGAGGGCTCAAATCCCTTGCTCATATAAATGCATCTGATGCACACATATTTAAACAACCTCTCCTTCAGTTACATGAAACTGATTCAATTAATGTTCCCTCCTATAATAGCTGAATGGTTTCAACAATAAACCAAAAATAAATATTGTTGGAAACAACCGTGAACAAACTAGACTAATTAGTTTTCACTTTCCCAACAACCTCCACCTTGACAACAATTTACCTGATGTCATGCCTTGTCCATTCATAACCTTCTTGCAAGATGAAGATAGGTGATACCAGTGCTTTCAAAAAACCGTAGCACCCATTTCACTGCTCCACCTGGATTTATCATGTAACCACTGACAACTCCCTTCAAGTGAAATATCTGATCTTCTCATTGCAAATTTATACATTCTTCTAGCATACTATACATGAGACATATCCTCTTTCTTCCTTATAACCAGGACAAACTTGAAGAAAGATTACAAAAATTAAAGAAGACATTTAACAGTCTCACAAAGGTTCATACTGAATCTCATCAGTATCCTTCAAACATTTTCCTTGTCTCTATGTATCTCTATGCCCAAGATTTGTTTTACAGCACCCAGATCCTTCATTTCACGTCCTGACCAACTGAGCCAACTCGCTGATCTTTAACCATGATTGTGCTTGCAACAAGCATATCGTCAACAATCTAAACACAAAGATAGTGAATACCATAAACACAATGGTTATTCCCACTTCTCAGCTCACCATGAACGAATCAACATCTTGTACAAACTTGCATGAGCACACTCTTCATGCCATACAATGAAAACTTGAGCTTGCAAACAACTCTTTTGTTGCGATCCTGAGCACCTTCAGTGCTCCATCTCGAACACTATGTTCGGGACCTTCGCCAAAAAATAGACGAAGCTAGCCAAGTGAGTGTATCACCAACTCACCTCCAGGCTACCTTCAATGGAGTCCTATATCTACCTTAACATGAACATCCCCTTGACCAAATCCGGCCAAGCTGACCAAATGAGCTTACACCGCTCACTTCCAGACCCATTTCAATGGAGTTACAACTAGCCTTAAAACAGGCTTCATTACATGCAATTACATGGACATTAAACCATGGGCAACATAATATGACTCGAAACCCACCCCTTATCACCTAGATCTACGTCTAGACTTTACCGACGGAAAAAAAAGGATACGCATGCCTAAACAAGGTCTTACAGTCGTATGCCCATTTACATGCAATTAATTACATTTACAACTCAATAAAAAACATAAACAAATGTTCATATGGTAACTATACCATTACCATTGTTGTCATTTACCAGCACTTCTCTCACTGCACAGCTGCATCTTGCCATTGCTTTCCCACGGGATATGCCTTGCTCGCCTTTCCAATTCCAACAAGACATAATGTGGCCTCCCAAGCTTGTCGCTGGCACTAAACTGCCACAGAGCGGCCCGACCACTGCCTTACTGCACACACAGAGCAACCTTGCCGTGGATTTGGATCTCTGACCATGAATCCATTGTTACTGATTTCACAAAGCTTATGTGGAATCCCAAGCCACTGTGTTCCCCAAGCATTCCAAGCACATAAAGATGCCATAGGACACAGAAGTGCACTGGGGATTCTTCTGTGAACAATCTACACAGGTTTTGTTCCCTACCTGTGCTTGGAGTTCCCTAAGCCTATTCAAGCAGATACAGGCTCAACGACCCTTGCATGTACTCATACACCAACATCTTCTCCCCGCCATTGATACAATAGACGAGGAGACCCACGAGGTGCCAGTGTCAAACCTTGGTAAGGACAGCGATCTCGGCCTGGAACTCACTTAGCCCCTTGTTGCTCACCTTCGCGGCCTCCATCAAATCGACTTCTCTCATCCTCATCTTGCTGCGCACCTCTTCCTGCAGTTGAGGCGGCCTTGCCGCCGATCTGAATGGCTTGTAGATGCTGCCTCCAGTGAGATCCTCATCCTCATTCATGCACAACAATCTCCCAAATCATGGTTTTGCCTCACGTGGACCCCACACGATCTCCAGAACGACTACTCCAACATCGAGCATGTCCTCGAGGGTCTTCAACCATACTGGCATTTTCCGTTGCGACGTCCGATCTGCACCTATGAGCAATGTTCCAACAGATCCAGGCATTAAAATCATCGATCTGCAAATCTGAGAACAAATCCAGCCTTTTTCCACTGCCAGAGGTCATCCCGCTCACTTTCTTCATATAATTCTAAAAGATCTCCTTAGTACAAAGCCAAGCACCTGATCTGCAGATCCATGCATTTCCAGTGCATTCCAGGCACACCTACTGTAATTTCATGTCCGCTATAGCCTCCTCCATCACTAGCCAAAGATTTGATCTGCGGCCTTCCCTTGGCTCCACCAACACGGTCAAAGAACTCCACAAAGATGACCGACAAAAGCCAAAAAACATGTTTACAGTAGAGTGGCAGTTTCTGTTCCCCATGATGTGGTGGGAACTTCCTGCAATATGCATGCAAAGTATCATGCTAGTGGTACTGCATTCAGCCCCGTTCTTTGGGCTCGTCCCTGGTTCAGTAGTCTGCATGCACCCTGCAGATCTGCTATATGCACATGCAAGGCCATTTGAAATCTGCCTAGACTTCTCTCTATGGCTTCACGTCCTCTAAAATTCAGCTCTCTCATCCGATGCTCACCAACCAGATCACCGCCCCATTACACAGGTGGCCTCAATACACAGGCAGAGACAGATCTATCCAATTCTGTTGTTGTTCCTCCTTTTCACTAAGCGTAGGAAGCTCTCTCCTTTGTAGGGCTTCTTGAACCATCCATGGTGGCTCATCTTCTTCATAGCCACGGATCTATTCTCCTCCACGCTCTCTCCGGAAAAAACTGCACTCATTTTCTCTTATGGCATTCTATCATCATGCCTCCAACTCTACCATTTGTTAGGAAAACTTCAACCACCTTGCTATAATCCTGGAATCCATCGTCCATGCACCTGAAGCCGCTACCGTCAACCACTGCCTTCATGATCCCCAGCAGATCTGACAACAAAGGTTTTCGACGACCTTCCGCAGATCGGACCTCCAACAAATCGAGCACCGACTCCATGACCTCTTCTCTCTGCCATCTATCTCCAAATCACAGGCAGAGAGGATTGTGAGCTCCACATCCACGTTGGCTCTCCCGATCTCATCTTCTGCAGTCAAATCACAACACAACTCGACTTTTTCTCCTCACCGTCCCTGTGGTTCCTCTTCTTCGTGGGACTTGGCTCTCACACCAAGTATAAGTACATGGAGTACACTCTGACAACAAGTTCCTCCATGGATCCTTCACCAAAGTATGCCCACTTTGGCACCTCCACTACCTTCTCACTAAAGCGACGCAGCGTGGCACCTCCACCAATCTGGCTCCACCTTCAACAGTGATCTGTCATACACAGCCGTAATGGCTCTCCAACAAACATACGACAGTGATGGCTCTCATCTCTTCTATGAAGCTTTCTCACTCACGCTGCGATGAGAACAATGTCTCTGCGTTCAATCCAGAAGTGCAACTTGATGGCTTTCAACAACAATTAATAATCTCAATCACTCGGTCCTTGTGACCCTGACCCTGATGGTCATGTGGTTTTCCATAAGAACCACCCGCAGGCAGCCTCACAATCCATGGCCCTGGTCCCATGGCTTTGGCTTTCGAAAAACTTCGAGGTCCTCTCTGCAACCTGTCAACCGCCCTTCTCCTCTGCGGATTCCCACATGTTCAGAACTTGCCCTTGCATTCTCCAATTGACATGCAAACAACCAGATCCATGAACATAACAGAGATCCTAGTGGCCTCTACCGACTTGGCAGATCTCCAGTCTGAGC
>SNQJ01S0131858.1:14080-25814 GCA_010110895.2 Picea sitchensis | reverse complement strand
GTCAATTTAGCTATGGACTAGCAGTAGGCTGAAGGGAATCTAGAAGTTCTATTCTGATAGATTAATTTTGGTTACATCTCATTACAAGGATGTCCTCATAAGAGTAGGAATATTAAAGTCTGCAATCTATAAGATAACCGGCCTCATTCTTTGTTCATATTCATTCTCGCCAAAATGACTCTTTTGTTCAGATTCATTTTGCCTCATCCACCACTAGGATTCAAAGATCTTGTTACTGAGTTTTTTAAGGACCTGCAATGGATTGCCTTTATCTTAAAAGTGTTTGGGGTGTCCCTTACATAATGAATGAAAAGTCTTACTGGGAGGACCAATTAGATAAATTGCACCAAATAAAACTTCCCGATGACAAATATTATTAGACATAGCATGTTATTTCATTGGATAAGACATGGATATGGCCATAAGAACTTGGGACGGTTTAGGTTGGAGAGGTTTAGCGGGGCTTCTAAATCTAGAGAACAAGTACCTCATGGAGTTGGACAAGGAAAATAGGATAGAAATGAATCACCACCTGAGATATCTGGGGAGGGAAATTGTGCGTCAGGAAATGTCGTTTCACCTTTGGCATCCAACAGACAACATTCATGATTTGTGGCAGCAATCAACTAAATTTATTGAATCATTCAAACCCTTGTGTCCATATCAATAACGTTTTAAAGCCTAGTCATTCAAACAAAACAGAGTGTGAAATCCGATTACATGTTTTTTTTTTTTGTATGTTTTTAAACAATGTAAAGGGATTGAGTGAGGGCCAATAATATTCATAGAGGCAATGAGCCTGGGGACTTGACTCTGTGACTTCCTGCTTGTATTTCATAGCACTCAACCACATGAGCTAACCCACCAAGCTATTTATATCATAGTTTTTATAAATAAGATATGTAATTTTTATAGAAACTACAATATAAATATGTACAACTTGAGTGGACCTAATGGTTAAGATCATGCATTTCTTCCTTGGAGGTCATAGGTTAAACCGAGGGGTGTGGGTACAACCTTTGTAGACTAAGCGCTGAAATAACTGCGTGGAGGGGGGCCTTGTCCCACAAAACAAGGGGTCTCAATTTAAACCAATTTGACATCTGTCTAGGTTGTGACATTAAATTAGATATTATTGTTATTTATCATTGTCAAAGTAGTAAATGTTTAGGTTTAATATCTTTTCCTTCCAGTTTTATGTGAAGGGTGTTTTCTAGGCTATTGACAAGATCCTTCTCTTAGCACGGTTTAGTTGCTTCCCCCCTTGTTATTTTTAGCTCAAGAGGTGTCTTAGCATAGGTCATGTCCTAGGTATACCGATGGACACTCTAAACGACCTGATCAACCATTTAGTATCCTCACCCTTGCTAGACTTAGGCTTGCAGCCAAAAATTCCTCCTTTAGTGGAATGTGGGGCCTAGGGAGAGAGGACGCACCAAGGAGTCCCTGAGTGGTTTGTGGGTCCCTTGTCCAAAGGGGGGCACACCACTTAGTGGAGAGTGTGGTCCAACCCAGAAGAGGGGCACCCCAATCTTAGCCTTTGAGGCCCAAGGTTGGGCACACATATCAAGGTGAATGGGGGGTTTCTAGAGAGATAAAAGGAGGTTGAGCGTGAGAGGACATGCACCATTCTCATTTTTGAAGATTGAGCAAGTGAGAGGAAGAAGGAGCTTGGGCTGGAGTTAGCAACTGAGGCAAGGTTGCTTGAGCAAGAGAGGGTAGTAGAGGCAAGGGACAATTCTGGGAAGTGAGAGAGACCAAGGAAGAGGGCATTCCAAGCAGTGTGAGTAGGCCAAGTCGTACGTACCTTTGTCACGGTGATTAGAACCTGCAAGTGTAGACCTAATTATTTAACCAAAGATAGCCATTTACAGCCATAACAGCCTGTATCAAGAGCAGGTCAGTATGTGGCTCTAACTTGCACAGTCGATGTGTGTCATACGTGTTCACCGCACAGGCCGAATGTGCTAGGCTGTACAGTTGTTGGTGAGGCTAATTTTTGCTGAGAGGAATTGAGATTTGGTTGAGAAAATTTGTAAGAAATTTTCAGTCACCTTGCTGCTGTAATTATTTCTCTTGCTGGCCCAATAAAAGCCCCTCTTATCTATTTTTTACCCACACTATGGTTTCCAGGGTACATCTAGTGTCTTGTGTAATTTATGTGCTTGGTTGTGTATGCTTCTGTTGTTAAATTTTGCTTTCTATCTCAACTCTTTTTAGATTAATCGCATAAAGATTTTATATCAAAGATTATAATTTCTCGGTTGCTACTTATTGGCGAATTTTAGTGACTAAAATATAGGTAGAAATCAACATGGTATTAGATCACAACCTCTAAGTATAGGACAACCAAAGTACTTGCTGTGCAGACAAAAGAGGTAAATCAACAAGTGGGACATAAGACCAGATAGTGTGGATGAAACAGGGCAACAAACTCAGATGGCCAGTGCAGGCTTTCTTAAGGTTTGGAGGATAGATAATGGATGGAGCTTCAAATTTTTTTCATTGGAGGGAGCATATTAGCTTGTTGTTGGAGGAGAATGGACTATTGGAAATTGCTGAAGGCAAAGTGGCATCCCCAACTGATCCAGTACAACTAGATTCCCATGGAAAGAAGGATGTCAAGGCAAGGATACTACTTGTGGATGGTGTCAAAGACCACATCCTTCCACATTTGTTTGGCAAGAAGACAACAAAGGATATGTGGGAGGCCCCCGGGTTAAGCTATACCCGGCCCAAAACTGGGAAGCATCTAATCATTGCTCGTGAGAGAATCCTGAAGCACAAAGATGGCTATGGATATTCGGGTGTTCACTTACTCCCAAAAACGCTCACTCATGGCTAGGATGAACTAGCAACTGTGAGGGAGAAAAAGTCGGGATGAGATTGAGCTAGAGGACAACCTTGAATGGTTTCCCAAGCAAGAAGCTTCCTTGTCCTGTGAGTGGTGTCGAGAACCTCCCGGATTGGGAGAGGTTATGGGATGACTTCACCAGGAGGAGCTGAGAGTTGATTCCACTCAGGCTAGTAGCCTAAGAGTGAAGATGAGGAGAATGTGGCTCTTCATGACAAGAAGGGCAGTGGAGAAGGAGGTTCCAGAGACACTGAAGAATATCTGAGATGGAGGCTGGCATTGGAGGATAGATGGAGCTCATACCACCATGTGAAGAGTGGGTGCACAATTGCATGTAGTAAAGGGGGTTGAATGCTACGATCTCAAAATGCTAGAGTCAAGAGTGTCTCCGGAGGTGGATGAGGTGATGTACGTGCCAGAGTTGAAGGTTAACTTGCTCTTTATATCAGCCAGTGATATGGATATGCAAGTGGATGTTCTCCCATGGACATGTGCCTGCTGTGTAGAGGGAGTGCATTGGATGCGTGAAAGTGAGGCTTGGCATCGCAGGTATACGTGGTTGTGGTGGCCGGGACAGCCCCGGCAGTGGGCCTAGAGGGAGCTTGGACTGTGAGATCGCAAAGATCTGTGGACTTCTCAGCTAGTATGACATGACACCCATGGTTGAGTGAAACATCACATCTGATCAGAGTGCAACAGAAGTAGCAGAGGGATCTTCCTATTTAGAGGGAGCAACTACAACAAAAACAACAATAGATTTGATTGGATCAGAGATAAATCTTGGTGGAGACACCTCCCTCAAGAGGGAATGTTAGTTTTTAGTTGATGAGGTGTCTCAACATAGACCTATGTGTCCTAGGCATGCTGATGGACATCTAAATTGACCCTGATCAGCCTTAGTATCTCAGCCTAATTTAAACTTATACTTGCAGCAAAAATTTCACCCTAGAGTGGAATGTGGGGCCCAGGGAGGGAGGGCGCACCTCATGAAGGTCATTGAGTGGTTTGTGGGCCCCTTGTCCAAAGGGGGTGCACCACTTAGTGGAGAGAGGGGTCCAACCCAAAGTAAGTGCCCCAATCACGTTTCTTGAGGCCCAAGGCTGGGCACACATTTCAAGGTGAATGGGGGGCTTCTAGGGAGATAAAAAGAGGTCGAGGGTGAGAGGACATGCACCATTCTCACTTGTGAAGGTTGAACAAGTGAGGAGAAGAGGGAGCTTTGGGCTGAGTTAGGCAACTGAGGCAAGGTTACGAGCAAGAGAGGGCAGCAAAAGCAAGGGACAGTTCTGGGCAGTGAGAGAGGTCAAGTTAGAAGGTGTTCCAGGTAGAGTGAGCAGGCCAAGTCGTTGCCAGACTTTGCTGCTACATCAGAACTGTGCAGAGACTGAATTATTTAGCTAGAAGATGCCATTTACAGGCCGTACCAGCCAGCACAACAACAAGACGTACAGGGCCGAACTTGCACAGGTCGTGCAGACCATTTACAAGCTGTACACAGGCCATACAAACTTAGCCGTACAGGGCCAGAACATGCTGGGCTGTACAACTGTTAGTAAGACTGATTATTTGTTGAGAGGAATTGAGATTTGGCTAAGAAAATTTGTAAGAAATTTTCAGTCACTGTTGCTAATTACTTTTGATGTAACTAATAAAAGCCCCCTTAGTTGGTTTCCCTATACTCAATTTCTAGGTAACATCTGGTAATCTTGTGTAATTTATATCTTTGGTTCTGTATGCTTCTTCTGTCTAAATTCTGTTTTATATCTCAACTGTAGGTTAACTGCATAAATTCAAATTTTATAATTCTGTTAAGTTAATTTATTGGCAGTAATTTTAGTGACTGAGATATAGGTAGAAATCAACACCCCTTTAGGGACCAGTTACTAGGTTTTTTCCTGTGGCCTTGAATGACAGGAGAGCCTTGGCATATTGGTTCTGAGTTTTGCTCAGGGTTACATGGCTAGGTCCTCCCAAACCTCGACTCTTTCCTGAGGACATTATCAGGCTGTTTAATGTCTCTTTCTCTATGGTTGGTGGTTTAGCAGGGATGCCTTCATCTTCCTCCTACTTCCAATACTAGTTCTGGTGTGACATTGAGGGCTTCCTCTTCTGATGTGGATGAGTATCCCTTTATCACGTTGCATTTACTTTTTGTCTTTGGCTATTTCTCTTATTCAATAGTTTAGCTTTATTTTGTTTTATATTTTGATTTAGGAGTTGCTTCCGTAATCCCCACAGTCACTACTAGAAATTACTTTTGAGTCCCATCAACCTATTTTTGTGGTCATTTATGGACATTAATAAAATTATCTTCATTCTTTTCTCATATGAGAATATTGTCTACATTTGGACTGTGTTTTCTATATGGCAAATATTTCATGTGTTATCCAATGAAGTATAATATATATATATATGACCAAAGTAGTCAAAAATCTTAAATTGTTCCATCTTTAGAGTTATTATCTTGTCCACGATGTTTTATTTATCCCCTTTGTATGGGATTTAATTTATAAAATTTGGGCCTGTCTTTTGTTCTCATTGCAAAGGTTTTTTTGGATATATACAATACACCAAGAGATATTTGATATTCCAGTTGACCTGTGATACTGTTGTTCAACTTTTGAAATCAAATTTTATTTATTAGATCTTGGAATCATTTTCCAATCTTTGGGTTAATACTTGCCTTCTTTATATCTGGTGAACAATATCTTGTAACAAAGATACTAGCCCAATGCTCAACAAAGCATTCTAACAAGTAATTTTTTATTCTAGTGAATTACAGGATGATACCACGTTTGAGAAGCAGAGTGCGCTTTTTGCTTTAGCTGTTTCAGACATTGTGCTGATAAATATGTAAGGAAAGAAGTCCTTGAAGATTATGACATTATTTATTTATTTTATTACTTTGTTATTTAAATGCTATGATTTATGTAACAAAATTTAGTTGTTTTTAGAATTGATAATTTGTTTGAATTTTAATGTATGTAGGTGGTGTCATGACATTGGTCGTGAACAAGCAGCAAACAAGCCATTGTTGAAAACAATGTTCCAGGTATACTTTAGTTTATTGAAGCCTTTGGAATTTTAAAGGATATTTGTAAATTTCTGTTGACTTGTCTCTGTATATTTGACAGGTCATGATGCGCTTATTTAGTCCCCGCAAGACAACATTGCTTTTTGTTATTAGGGACAAGACAAAGGTAGATATTGCATTACTTCTCATTTGTTGTAGAGTTTCAAATCATTACATGACTAGAGTCTTTGACATTTATTTAGTTCATTTTTTATTTTTTGAGTTTGAATTCACCGATCTGCTTTTAATGAATGATTGGTTCTATTTATGCATAGACCCCTTTAGAAGTTTTGGAACCCATTCTTCGTGAAGATATTCAGAAGGTAAATATATTTTTTGGGTTTCTTGTCATTCAAATTGAAATGTGTTTTTTTCTTTCAGTCATTAGGCTGATCTTATATTTTGCATGCAGATCTGGGATTCTGTTCCAAAGCCCCCTAAGCACAAGGAGATCCCACTTAGTGATTTTTTTAATGTAAGTGCTCTCAGTTAATTTAAAATGTTGTTGAAGAATGTTGTTTGCTTGATCCTCCAATACTCTTTGGTGTTTTTTTCTTGGACAATGCTGCCCACCTCTTTATTAACTGAATATAACTTATTCTGGATGTTTTAGATTGAGATAACAACTTTGTCAAGTTATGAAGAGAAAGAAGAGATGTTTAAAGAACAGGTAAGTGCTGCAATCCTTGCAATTTGAATTTAATGATATGCTTAGTAAACCTAGTTCGAGTTAACTTTTGCTTTAATTGTGACCATGGTCAATTTGGGTTTCTGACTACTTTGAGAATCATTTGGGAGCTGTACTTTGCTCTTTTGTAGGCATACTTTATTACTTAATGTTTCCTCATGGTTGTCATCTTTAAAATACTTTGATATAGGTGTCAACTTGTTTCTTGGTTGTTGTGTGTTAGTGAACACAAACTTTTCTGTGAAGGAGTAACTTAGGCTAGGTTAGTTGACAATCTTGACATGCAATTGCATGTAAGTATATCATTAGCTGTGGGATACTTGCAGGTTGCTTTTCTAAGGCAACGTTTCTTCCATTCCATTGTCCCTGGTGGACTTGCTGATGACAGAAGAGCAGTTGTTCCTGCATCTGGCTCCTTTTAGCATACAACAGATCTGGAAAATTATCAAACAAAATAAAGATCTCGACTTGCCCGCTCACAAGGTGCATACTGCTTAGGTTTTCTCTAACAAGTAGGATGTTTCTCTTGTAATTTTACCAGTTATATATGATATACCTTTTGAATATGCATGTGACAGGTGATGGTTGCAACTGTTCGTTGTGAAGAGATTGCAAAGGAAAAGGTTGATCTCTTGACCATTGATGAGGTACTACTTTTGTCAATTGGAAATCTACTGTGTCGCAGGATATAACATGCTCTTAGATTGGAAAAAGTAGATATATTTTTCTGAATAGGCATCTCAAGGTTGGGGTAGAATGGTTCCTTCCTGGCTTAATTTTTTTTTGTGTTTACAGTTTTATAGGAGACGATTCTTTAAAATTTGTGTCATTTTCTCTTTTTGGCGTTTCAACCTATTTTCCTCTATATCATGTTTGTGAATTGTTTAAAATGTAGAATACTTCATGCTTTATCTTAATCATGTCTCATAGATCTTATTAGTTTCAGATTTGCCTCAAGAAGGAACACCTATTTTTACAGTTGCTTTTCCTAGAAAACTTAGTTTGGCACTTCCCTGTCGTCCTGTCCCATTTCATCCTTTAGGGATGACTTAATATTGTCTATGCTTTTCTTTAATCTTTAAAACTATTGATGATGATTGAGGAAAACTCATACTTGTTCTGAATTATGTATTAGAATTCTTGGTATTTACAGATTACCTAAGAAGATTTATTTTCAGACTCCCTTGAGAGATGACAATTGTCACACTGTAAAATTTTACTAAAATTCTTGGGTCTCTACTTTCTACTATCTAGCCCTGTTTCTCTGTCAGTGTACTATTAACTGAGGTGCAAGGAATTAGGATGGTTCCTGGCGGTCATTTATTATGACTACGATAGTAGCATGGACACATTTCCTCCCATCATTCATAACCGTGACTTTCCAGACTCATAATTTTCATGGTTCAAAAGTGCTAAACCATATCGTTTCAAGAACTTACAACTTATTGCAACCGAAGATCAAAGTATAGTGAGGAGGGTAAAGTCATCAAATCCTCTATGGATACAGTGGTATAATTTTCCCCACTCTTTCCTGCCTTCCTGAACTCCAATGAATAATTTAAGGGTTCTAGACATGACGTGAAACAAATTGGACAGACTATGGCGACACGATTCTTAGGTTGAAGCTAAAGTCTTTTCTCCACCTCCTCTCCATTTAATGGTAGATCTTTTCTATTGATGTACTAGCACAGGGATCTCTAACACCTTCTAAGAATTTTGGAGATGAAAAAAGTATCATATATCATGTCTTATTATAGCTGCCGATAGGCTGGTATATAGGGATAAGTTTTCCATTGACTACATATTAATCCACGCATTGACCCAAAAATTTATATGGTTTTCTAATGTCACACTTTAGCAGTAGATTTTTTTAATTTATTTCAATTATTTAAAATCCTTTTTGGCAAGATCCCATTGGATATTCAAACGAAACTCTTATTATCGAGCTGACGATGGTTCATAAATGCGGACATACGGTCTCATCTCATTACTTGGAAGTAACATCTGCTACATCAATTTCTGAGCTGAACAAGCGTCTTGACATGTCATTGTATATCAGAGCCCTTGTCAGTATCCTCTTGCTGTCATTTGGCATTCGATGGCTGTTACTACAATCAATGACTCATCGTGGCCATTGAAAGATATCTTGTAGGCTGTGATGCGTGTCAATTCCATACATAGCCACAGTACATAGCTTAAAAGATAGCTTCTTTAGTCGGGGACTGTGATGCATGTTGAATCCCAAGGATGCCTAGAAGCCACCGTACATAGCTAGGGTGGAGAAGATAGAAGCCGATTGTCGGGGAAGCCTTGTGAAGGTCTGTGTGCGGTGGTATTATCGGCTGGAGGAGTCTATAGGAGGTTGTCGCCAATTCCATGGTGCAAAGGAGCTCTTCCTTTCAGATCATTTCGACGAGCAGAGCATCAATACAATTGAGGGAAACTGCAGTGTGCATACTTTCAATAACTACACCAAACTGGATAGCGTCGGCTCAGAAGACTATTTCTTCCACTTTGAATACAACGCTGCAACCAGAGGGTTCATTCCCGATAGGGTGGTTGTGCAAGTCAACGAGATCTGCTGTGAAATTTTTGCTTTGTTTTTCACCTCCCGGGGTTTCGATCTGTCGACCTCCAAGATGTGTCTTTAACGAAATGCCTTCTGTCTGTCTGTTTCTTGTAGGCACTGCAAATGTGAAATGTCATACAACCCTGATGTCTTTATGACTCAATGTGAAGCATGCAAGGATTGGTAGGTTATGTATCTTCTTTGTTTTCTCATTCAAAACCTAGAATTTTGTAGGATCTACATGAAGTCCAGTCTCATCAATCACAACAAAAGTTTGTCCAAAGAATGGCTTCTTCATTTAGGCCTACAACCTGTCCTAGCAAAAGAGGTCCAAAATTGTGCTAACATGTTGAAATTTATTTGAACCAGTTTTGCTGAAAAACAAAATGTCATCTAAGTAAACCAACACAAATTTACCAAGATGTAGCTGGAAGATGTCAATGAGTTTGATTGACTGTCATTGGTTGTTGGGTGGAATCCATGGCAATATCAAAGTTGGATTAAAGGAAAACTAAGTTTTCAGTCCTAGTAGGCTACCTATCCTACATCTAAAATGTGATGGACCTTTACTGGAGATGCCCTTCATGACTAAATGAAATCATTGAATGCAGGAAAACCATTTTAAATGTCCTTGTTCCTTAATTTTAGAACGTGAATTAAAAAACTAGAGAGGTTGGTGATTAGTGTGTAGGATAATTTTCTTACCAAGGATGTAGTGTACCCATTGCTTGAGTACTTGAACCAATGCATAAAATCCTTGTCACAACCATTCTGGTTAAGACTGGCTGAGGACAAAGTTTCTAACTAGTATGCTACTGGATCTCCTTCTTGCTTAAGAACAATGCATGTGGCATATTCAGAAGCATCCATCTCAATCTCAAAAGGTTGTTGCAAATCTAGGAAAGCAAACATCTGGGCATCGCAGAACCATATTAAATCCTATGAGATGTTATTTTACTTTGGAAGTCTGACAAAGAAGAGTCCTCTAGTTGCAACCCTGAATCAATGGGTGAGCAATGTGTGAATAATGGGGAATGAATTTCCAATAGAAATGCAGGGAACTGGGCAACAATTATTCATAGTGACCTCGTTTCGGGCAAGCCTTATAATCTATGCAAAGTGGCCACTCTAATTGCTCCTTCTTAGTTACTACCAAGGTAGGAGATCCACATGAGGATGTGTTGATGTTTTGGTAGCTGCAGGAGGTATTCCCTCCTAGACAACTTTTCTTAGAGAAGAAGAAGATTCCAAGAAGTCAAAGGAAGACAAATGAATAGTTGAAGAACACTCGGAAAAAGAATAAAGGGAAATAGAAGATCACAAAAGAGAAGTCGGCCCACAGAAATAATAAAGTAAATTTGAAGACCCAAAATAAGAAGTTGGCCCTAGACAGGTGCCCAAATTAGTATAAATACAAGTATGGGTTAGTTCATTTGTACAACTACACAGTTCTCCTTCTGCAGTGCGCACTAGGCAGTTGCAGCTGCAATTTCGTTATTTCTGGTTTTTGGTTCTCTTGGAGAGTGCGCCCCACTTGGGGAAGGATATTCTTGGTGATCTCTCTTGTGCGCTACCTCTGGAAGAGTTGTGCTAAGGTTGTGTGGTGATGCCCAGTTGCTTCATTCCAGTTGCAGATGCAGTTACAGTTGCAGTAGCAGCTGCAGTTACCAGTTGTGCCAGTTTTGTGGTGTGCTATCTTTCTCTAGTGATGCACCTATCTTGCGCCAGTTCTGTGGTGCTGCTCAGTTGTATATCCTCACTAGGATTTGACAAGAAGAAGATACGTATTTGTTATCAAGGTTTCTTCATTATTGGTTTGCTCTTGTGAATAGAGCTTGTTCATGGTTGTATTAGAATACTAGAGAATTGAACCTTGGTGGATGGCTTAGCTGTCCATCAACCTCACCAGTTAGCCAATAACTCGTTTGCTGTGAGGCATCTTTTTGATATTAACCTTCACCTTAAACTTTTGATTAGTTGTCAGATATGCATTTAGAGTCTAGACCACCCATCTAATATCTAATGCCAATCAAAAGGCACATTTACACTACAACTATATACTTGTTGTATGTAAGGCTGTAAAATCTACAGTTATAGTCAAGCCTAGCAAGTTTGGAGCAAGTGTTTTATCTTTGTAAACTACTCTGATAATATTCTAGGTCTTTTGTCATTTATAATGGCATTTAAGAAAAAGTCTCAGCTACACCATCTTTTTGTTCATTTGGATATACTGCATCCTAGGATCCTGTCTTTCTTGTCTATTTGCCAATTATTTGCATGACACGTTTTTCATGTTGTGATTGAAATCCTGTCTTTTGTGGAGTACAAATTGTTAATGTTGACACTTTTCAACAGATCAAAACCAAAAATCCCAACCACAACAATCTCACTCGTCACTTTTCACCAAATTTGCTTATGTTTTTTAGGACTTTAGAACACCACATGTAAAAGTCTTGTACTAATAGTGAATCCTTTAGCAAACATGACCTTAAGAAAAATTCTAAGACCTGATAAAGAAACAATTTAAAGACTTAGATAAGAGTTATTTAG
>SNQJ01S0131858.1:0-12958 GCA_010110895.2 Picea sitchensis | reverse complement strand
GGAGCGAGAGATATCGCGATCTGTTCGGAATGTCAAACAGGTAAAAAAAAGGGGATGCTGACTGTGCAATCCGTATAGTCCGTACGGACGCTGACGTGGCATGTCCGTATGCTGACATGGAAGGTCCATACAGCGACACATGGCACCTCCAGGTGATGACATGTGTCAGGCAGATTTGGACTTTTTGGCGCACAGTTGGGCCAATCCGAAGGTGACATGTGTCACCACTGGAAGGATGACACGTGGCACGGATGACGTCAGCATTTGACGTGGCGACCGTACGATGATGTGGCAGGTGACAGAGCCGTACGGTGGTTGACAATTGGCAAGTTGACTTGGGATAATCGGCAGTTGACACATGGAAATCATTTGTTGGTTGATGGCTATCGAATCTGGAAGTGACACGTGTCCATTTTTCGGCAAATGGTATGAGGACACGTGGCCCAATCGGTGGGCGCCACGTGTCACTCATTATTTGGTTGATTGGTTGTTTGTTAAAAGTTTATGGAGGCCGTGTGGTTCGACCCCCGGACCTCCCCACCGCGCTACGACTTAACAAAGTTCCCCGACCGTTATACCACACATTAGTTCTTATACCATATATGACCAAAGTTGTATTTAAATTCGTTGCAATGGATGGTTGGCGGGGGGAAAGGGCTGGGGCTTGGCCCCAGCCCTTGGCATATGACCATTTAATGGAACCGGGCACGTGGGGTTATTGCAATGGACCGTTATATATGTGCGCGGTTATAATAGCGCACGGTTTCAATTATTAAACCCACGGTTATGTTACATATGACCACATATGTGCGCGTGGATTTTTTTAATTTGGTTTAAATGGTTTGAATGCGCCCGACACTTGTCGCTTGGCCACTGGCCCGTTAAAACGGTTAGCCTTTTTCTTATGCGCGTGGTCATATTATGCCACCATATGCCCGAGAGCTAGGCGGTTAGGTTTGGCGCACCCTTAACCGTCCTACGGTTTGCACCGTTGGCGCGATTGCGCCCGGTGCCGGGGTTTTACGCCTTAAATGGCGTGTGTGCCAGGTTCTTGGAACAAGGGTGCGTTTTGTAGATGCAAAGACAACAAGCTTGAAGGAGGAAAATGGCAGGAGGCCTATCTTCCTGATCCTTTGGCCGATTGAGGTGTCGTAAAATCCCAGATAGGGGTTTTTGGACATCCTGAATCCATTGGCACTATTATCACGACCATTTGAAGACTTCTTCTGCAAGTTTTTCACCATTGAAGTTTCAGAAAGCTCCAGGGAGTTTGAAGCCCTCATTGATTGAGGATATGTTTTGGTTTCAGAGGCTTTTGAGGACTTTTACAGGTGTTTTTACCAAATAGAAGCTCAGGGAAGCTTATGGCCACATGCAGAAGAGGTCATGCCCGGATGAGCCATGATCCGTTTTCAGAGTTCTATTAGTCATTTTTGGGGTTTTTATGTGTTCTGATCTCAATGGTACAGTCTGTTTTTCCATTGGAGTTGAACAGTAGCTTGTAAAAGAACTTTTGACAAATTAATCCCAGAGAGCCAAGTCCATTGATGGAGGCTCAAGGAGATGTAGCCCGGAGGGGGGTGAACTCCTTTATCATCTTGTTCTTGTTGTGAGTTTGATGGTTTATTTGCTGCANTGGAGGTTCATGTTAATATCTTACATATTGCTTTGGTTACCTCTGAGGCTCAAAATTAAGGAGCTCTTAATCATGGACAAAGCTCAAAGGTTGGCATTTTAGTTAAGTTTTATATATCCTTGACACTATAGGCGATATAAAAGCTTTCCTTCATCTGAAGAAAGTGGTTCATGTACTCCATGAGTGTTATGTCAAACCCCTTGGTATACACAAAAGAAAGGCCTATACAGAGCATATAACGTTTGGCATTGGAACATAGTTTGGTCCAATTTCATCATTACTCCTATTCTTAAACATTGAGAATTCTTAACCTCAAGGAGAAACTTTGGAAGTGCATTTTGGGGAAACTGATGTTCTCTTGATATGTGATAACTTGTCTATGTTCGACATTGAAATGCCATAATGGTTATGATATTATTAGTTGGTAGGTTTGATTAATTTTGTATGGTTCTGCTATGGACATCATTTAAATAAGAGGAGATGAACATGTAGTTAGACACAAGTTCATTTTTAAAGTGATTTGCCATGCACAAATTTTGCATACCTCATATTTTAGGTTTTCATGCTTGTGGAGATGAGACCAAGAGTAATGTCATTAGGATAGAAGCTATGAAAACATGTTTCATTGGGCAAAAGTTTGAAGGATCTGTTAGACATGTATGAACTTAATGTCAGTTCATTCACCATATTGGGTCTTTTTATCTCTTAGACACTCTCGAAAGAAAAAACCCAACCTTTAGTGCGAGGGAAAGCCAAAGGAAACTATTAAGTGGGTCACTAGCTGACACCTATATGACTTACTCCTCCTTTGGGGTTGGAATGACTATTAGGTCTTGATATTGATATTGTATTTTTTTTTAAATACCTACACAAAGGTGGCAATTGCGATGTCTTTCACTCTCTTCCCGTCGCTATTGCCACGTTAAAGACGTCTCTCTTTCCACCTCCAAGATTGTCGCTCCCATAGAAACCACATCGGAGCTAGTAACTCCAGGCTGTCGCTCCTTCCACGTGATGGACGTCGTTCTTGCCACGTCCAAGAGTGTCGCTCCCATAGCAACCTCGTCGGAGCTAATACCTCATCCCGTCAGTCTTGCCACCTTCAGAACGTCTCTCTTGCCACCTCTGAAACGTCTCTCTTGCCAGCTCTGAAACGTCGTTCTTGCCACCTTTAAAACGTCTCTCTTGCCACCTTTTAAACGTCTCTCTTGCCACATTTGAAACATCTCTCTTGCCACTTTTACAACGTCAGTATTGCCACGTTTTAAATGTCTCTTTTGCCATGTTTACAAAGTCGGTATTGCCACGTTTGAAACGTCCCTTTTGCCACGTTTACAACGTCGGTATTGCCATGACCTAGACGTCGATCTTACGACGTCAATATGGGGTTGGAAAATCCAATTTATGATGACATGTGGCATCATATAACGTCGCAATACAGACGAAAACTAGGTCGTCGGAAAAATGACGTCCTGTGAAATGACGTTTGAGGGGGACCACGGTTTGTCGGTCTTCCGACAATAGAAAGTGGCAATTGCATCGAACACACTGTCGGAATTTGACCCAAATGTATTAGTGACTGGTCAGAGAAGTGTCAAGACAGTTTTAACAAGCTGAAGGAATTATTGACAACTACACCCATATTGAAGGTAGCAGACCCAGATAAAGACTTCACCGTATGTGTCGATGCAAGCAAAGACGGACTAGGTGGTGTCCTAACTCAAGAAGGACATGTTATATGTTATGAGTCCCGAAAATTAAAGGAAAATAAGCGAAATTATGTCACTCATGACTTGGAATTGGCAGCGGTAATACACACCTTAAAAATGTGGCGACACTACATAATGGGAAGATTTTTTTTACTATTGACGGATAATAACGGGGTGAAATATTTGTTTAGCCAACCAGATCTTAATGCAAGACAAGTAAGATGGCTACCCTTCTTGAGCGAATTCGACTTCGAGGTCAGACATATCAAGGGTAAGGAAAATAAAGTAGCAGACGCTTTAAGCAGAAGAGTCCATGGGTTATTTGAGATAAATATCAGTAGGACAGAAAGTGATCTGGAACAAAGAATAAGGATAGCAGGTATTAATGATGGAAATTACACTAAGATAATGACATAATTACAAAATAGTACCACCAACTCTGACAAACCAGATCTAAGCATCGACAAGAAGGGACTATTATGATTTAAAAACAAACTTTACATACCAGATTCAACATAATTGAAATTAACAGTCTTGGATGAAGTGCATAATAAACCGTATTCTGGCCATCCAGGTTACCAGAAAACAATAACAACACTTAGAAAACTATTTTTCTGGCCTAATATGAAGGGTGAAACAACAAAATACTTGGCTAGGTGCCAATATTGTCAGCAGGTTAAGGCCTAACACCAACATCCAGCCGGCCTATTACAGCCATTACCAGTGCCAGAATGGAAATGGGAGACCATATCACTGGAATTTATAATAGGTTTGCCTAAAAATCAGAAACATAATGATTCTATCATGGTTGTAATCGACAAACTCAGTAAGTCTGCACACTTTATTCCTATAAAGTCTACTTTTAAATCTATAAACATTTCTGAAATATTCATGAAAGAAATTTTTATACTGCATGGTATTCCTAAAATGGTGATTTCAGATAGAGACGTAAAATTCACATCCGCTTTTTGGAAGAAATTGTTTGCAGGGCTAAATACTAATTTGAATTTCAGTATGAGTTATCATCCACAAATAGATGGACAGACCAAAAGGACAAACCAAATCGTAGAGGATATGCTCCGCATGTACATAAGAACAAAACCGAACAAGTGGGAAGACTATCTGCACTTGGTAGAATTTGCATAGAACAATGGGTACTAAACTTCGGCTAAGTTGAGCCCTTTCAAAATAATGTACGGCATAAAGTGTACGACTCCAATTAGCTAGGATAAAATATCTAACAGACTCATGGTTGGACCAAAGATGCTCCAAGAAATGGAGAACATGGTAAGAAAGGTGCAACAAAACTTGAAAGAAGCACATGATAGACATAAGAGCTACACAAATTAGAAAAGAAGACACTTGGAATTTCAAATGGGAGACCATGTTTATTTGAAGGTCAAAGCACGAGAAAGCTCGTTGAAGTTAGGGAACTGTGCCAAGCTGGAACCGAAGTTTTGTGGACCCGGACCCTTCGAGATACTAGCTTGAATTGGACCCGTAGCATATCAACTTGCACTTCCAGCTAATCTAAGAATTCATAATGTATTTGATGTGTCTTTGTTGAAAAGGTATATTCATGACCCTACTCATATGATTGATTGGAACTTGGTGTAGGTGGAACCCGAAGGTGAGTTCCAGGTGGAACCCCTGCGCATTCTGGACCGGAGAGAAATAACACTTTGGAACAGAGCCATCGCTAAGGTAAAGGTGCAATGAAAGCACTTTAGTCCCGAGGAGGCCACTTGGGAATTGGAGGGAGAATTGTGAAATTCTCATCCAATCCTGTTCCAAGAGAGGGACGCACACTGAGGATAATGTTTTACTGAAGGGGGAAAGGATGTGACATCCCCCCAAAAATAAAATATTTTGAAATTTAAAATTGCTGGAAATTTATTCCGTTTTTAGTAAATTCAAATTTGGAATTTTTTTGCCATTTATGGCAATTTCGAATTTCGAATTGGATAATTGTAATTAATTATTATGATTGTTGGGTAGAGACCTTATTTGACCGAATTAACTATTTGACTATGACACTTGTATGAAAACAAAATATTTTATATTGATTGCAGGAGGACAAATGGAACAACCATGTTAAATTTAGTTGACCATGACTCCATGAGTGGGGAACATGTTTGAACTACCTCTGGGCTGATTATTACAAGTGGAAAATCAGTAATTTGGCCATTAGCAGCCCCTGAAAATCAGGGATTTAGAAATCTGCGAAAATTCCCAAGGGAGGGAAAAGACCTAGGCAAATTGATAAATAACATATGTGAGGAGGCAGGACGCTGCCAAGTATGCTGGGAAAAGAGACTATTGATTTTATTTCCTTGTTGTTATGAACACCACTGAGTAAGTGTGAGGCAAGAGGAATCGACTGAAGTTGAAGAACATTATGGTGGAGGAGTTTTCCAAGTTCGCCCTCATGGATTCATGGTCAGGCTAGGGGGTGAATCAGGCAAGTGATTTTGGCTGCCCTATTCTACGGTTGGGAGGAATGTGGTTGTTCCCTTTGTTGTCCCACAGATTGGATTCAGATATGTTGATCTACACCTCTCTGTTTTGAATGGCTATGTCTGATTGATGTAATGTATCTGTTGGGTGATTATATCTAATTGCAGTAATATAAACTATTTGAATGATCATATCTATTTGTTGTGAGGAATATATGTGAAGGAAATCTATATATATATATTTATAATGCATTTGCTGGAACGTTCACATTTGACTGCCGAAATATATATTTGTTACGGAAGATAAAATACTTTCGTGGATATAATCTGTTTGTTGTCGCGAAGTTTGAAATAGACATCCCAACTCTAGAATTGTCCCTCCTGTAAGTAAAATGCTAGACGGAAGCACCTATAATGATATTTATATAAGTAAATAAGAAAA
Organism: Picea sitchensis; assembly: GCA_010110895.2. NCBI lineage: Eukaryota > Viridiplantae > Streptophyta > Pinopsida > Pinales > Pinaceae > Picea > Picea sitchensis. The sequence goes on along the minus strand of SNQJ01S0131858.1, from coordinate 6,715 downwards.
GGGGAAGATTAACGTCAATGGGGCAAATCCTTTCTATAGTCAAAGTCCCAGGAAACCAAACATAGATCCCATGGAACATCAATATATAATTACCAAACTCTTATGGAAGTGAAATTTATATTTATGATGCACAGATCTAATACTGTTGGTGTCTAATACATTGATTAAAAGAGACTCTAAGTGAATATAATATAAATTACTTTATAAAGAAAGATATTATCCTATTGTACCCTTTTATAGATTATATGCATATAAACTCATAAGTTTAGATTTTTGGAATTCTATTAGGTAAATGGATATTGAATCCTTCTACACCTACTGTCTCATAGAACGAAAGTAAGAACACCAGTAAAAGACAAAAATCATAGAATTATGAAAATAATGTGAAATTCACAGCAACAATAGAGTATCCTTTTTCTTTGCGTTTGACATAATTATTACCTTAGATTTTAGCAGAAGAATATTGCATCTTCAGAGAATGAATTTTGCATATGAATTTCTTTTATAAAGAAATTTTAAACTCAGACATAAAAGACAAAATTCACCAAATGTTTTAAAAAAACTACTCTGTCTAATTTCCTAAGACCTAGACCAGTCAACACCTTTGTGATAGGAAATAATATAGCTTTCAAACATTCCACATACACAAAATATGATAGGGAAAAACAAAACTTGGATTCATCTCGGATTGAAATAGGTAGTCTGTCCATTTAATTGCAAGTTCAGTTTGAAATATTACAAATGTAGGATAAATGAATTATACACCTAGCATGTACTACCTTGTCAAGAATACGAAGCTAACAGTTGCAATGAAGATACAGGAGTGAAACATCCAACAATTGTATTACCAGATGGTAAGAGATTGTAAATTGTTTTTTTTATTATTTCCTCAATTGCCAAAATAGAACGTAATAAAAGATCCGATTGGGCCCTTTGGCCAAATCCTTATTTCCAAATCGACCCTCGTTTGGGCCGTAATATCTAATAACAGAATTAACACAACTCGAATAACCGCTAGTATATAGAGTAACCCCTTTAGGGTTGAGTTTCCTAAGTCCTGGAGGAAGGTATATCATAACCTGTTTACCTTTCGCGTGGATGACAATGGTAGTCCGCCTCGTAGCCGCTTAGCTGAAACCCTGTACACATTTTAACATAGTCATTATAATCCGTTCATTTGGAAAGAAAATATTTTGATAAAATCTTATTTACAACTGAAGTAAATACTTAAGTCTGGCCGGGGAAACCCAACCTCTTCCCTGCTGACGAGAATCTGAGAACAATCAAGTGACAGTATAAAAGACATATTGAAGTACAATGTATATACATACGAGCCGTATAATAAAACATACACTTGATTTAAATCAAAAGGGAAAAGGTACAAAACCTTTATCACATCCAGTACATTACAAAGAAATTTAAAAGATCCATAGAAAATCAACACAATGACAAAACTCCAGTATACACGACCTCGCGCACCCCAGATTATAAATAAGTGGCCGCAAATAAAATGACCCAAATCTTCCTTTAGCCCCAATTACAGCTTGAGTCTTACCAAAAAAAAAAAGGGACAGTTAACCTGACTACTATCCGTTCGGGAGACTCACAGTCGACGAGACTCAACCTTAAGAACTCGTAAAAAAAAGAGAGAAATTGGGAACAGGGATGAGGAGTGAAGAAAGACCCTGCCTGTGTATGCGAGTAAGATAAATAAAAACAAAGAACAACTAAGGTATCAAAGGGGAAAACAACATTGAGGGAGGAAGAAGGTGATAAGGGCCTACGGGCAGATTACGCTCCAAAAACGTGCGTAAGAAAAGTTAAGAGAAACAGTCAAAATAAAACTGTAACAAAAAGGGTGACCGTGTAAAACGTTTGTTGAGTGAAATGAAAGTTAAGACTATCACTTACCAATAACATTGTAGTCGAAAAGTTCTCCTAAACCCAAACCCTCTCGAAGAAAACATAAAGGAACATTACGGTGATACTGAACCCTCGGTGAGCTAGGTTGAATAGTAAAATGAGTGATGGCTATTTCCCTAAACCCAAACCCTCACGAAGGAAACAGAAATAAATATTACGGTGATACTGAACCCTCGGTGAGTTAGGTTGAACAGTGTAATGAGCGATGGCTATTGCCCTAAACCCAAAAACTAGGCACATTGAATGTAGTGGATATGGCAGGAAGTGCCCCATGTGCTTTGAGAGAGCTGGCGTGCTTGGATTGAAGAAGGGTACAGAGTGACCCTCATCCCTCACCCACCTTCTTTAATGGTCGGTCATTGAAGTTTAATCCCAACTATCAATGTCTCTAGTCACATTTATGAGGGTTGGATCGGGCCTGTTCAAAACCTTATTCGTATTTATTAACCTCTAATCAAAACTAAACTAGCTAAGCATTGGGCATAGTCTAGATAAGTCTGGTATAGTTCGTTTAAACTACTAGTTCGGGGCTCGTCTATAGTCTAGTATGTTAATGGACTATGTGGTGAAGGGAGACCTTCAATCAAAACAAAAAAAAGATAATGTGGAAGTTATCAACCCCGTGACATCCTTTTAAGCAACCCAAGACGTTAAATTCGACATTAAAACAACCAGTTCGATGTTTTTGCTATGGATTATAAAAGCTATGTCAGGTTATTGTAGTTGGGTCTACGCGTGAATGGAGTCATGGTTTAATGGGGGCTAGAAACCTAAGCCCTAATCCTATGTCCATTCCCCTACCATCACAACGTTTAAAAACACTTAACCACCTACAAAGCACTAGCATGACTTAAGAAAGATTGAAGGGAGAACACCCAACTTTGGTTCTATAGTTGTTAGGAAAGAAAATTGAAACATAAGAATCTCAAGTACCTGGGAAGGATATATTTCCCCTCATTATAAATCAAACTCTTATAAGTTACAAATTATGGCCCCTTAGAATTTTTTTTTTATGGCGATTTTGGGGTTTATTACACACATTCACTATGTTAGCAATGTTGCACACCAAGCAGCATAGAAACTGAATATTGTAATTTGCAATCCACGAAACACCACTCTTGCTAGCACCATCTCAGTATCCTTTTCTTCTACAAGAACATTTTGCAAAGGCATGTAGGTATGGTTCAGAGTTAGGAGAAAAAATTGGAGCAAAATTTAAGAGCAGGATAGGAGGGCATGAGATAGGCATTAGATATTGACTTCACCACACACGACAAACGAAAGAACCACAAGTCCACTTGCGGGTGCAGGACCTGAACACCGAAAAGTGCAAAAAAAACAACTTCAACTGCCGGCACAGGACCCCAACGTTGCAAAGCCGAAGCAAACAAAATAAAACATCAAGAAACAAAACAACAACGAAGCGTGAATAGGCTCAACTACAACCGCAGGACCTCAAACTCACAAACTTGAACCAAACAACAACAAACAACAACCGACGAACCAATGAACCAATGAACAAACAAAAACCACTGAACCCATAAACAACATATGTATCTCCAATGATTACCAAATTGCATCCCAAACACATAAGGAACCCAAAACATATGACGAGCATGCGAGTAGAAATAATTAAACATTCTTACTTGCAAACTACAAACAATAAACAACAAAGAACGAATACAAATGAAATTATGGCTTCGAAACTTACTCCGCAACGATGAGCGACATAAGCACAGGTCGAATTGTGGATGGAGGACTTGGAAATTATTCATATGGAAATTCTGCTAACCCATGAAGCACATCTTGTAACAGAGGTTGTCTAATTGTACAATGTACAATTGTGTTGCCCACAGTTCAGATGGCAACATTGAGGCAATGTCTATATATTTAAGGGCATTTTTTACTGCATCATAGACAATCAATTATACCATAATTTATAAAAGCAGAGGCATAAGCATGAGAGTTTCATTTGGCACATACATGCTCGAAGGGGGTCGAGTACACATTCAGTGCAACCAAAACACCCTCAACTTGGGCACACGAGCATAACAAACCACATTCCTTTCATAACACTGAGAAGCTTTGTGGTTTTCTTTATTGTTTCTGAAAAAATGACTCAAATTTAGTATTCCGAGAAATACCACGACAATCTCTATGAGTACAGATCTAAAAAACTTCCTGTTTGAAGGCATAGAAGTTCAACTTTCAGGGTCTAAAAATTAGGGTTTAAAGACTAAATTCGATAAAAACTTCCATTCTGTTTAAACTGGGATGATGCTTTGAGTCTCATGTTTGTCTCTATGTTGAGGCATGTGACACTTCCTGCTGATGTTGCACAACTTCTTCCCAAGGATCTCTTTTTGACTGAGGTAAGCCACAGGTCTTCTTGTGACAGGGTTTTGCTTTTATTTTGCCACACCTTGTTGGAGGTTTCTTGTAGTTTTTTCTCTTTCAATGGTTTTGAATTGAATTAACCTGGTTACTTATTCAGAATAAATGAAAAGGAATTGGGGTACAACAGTCCCTTGGGTGGGTGCACTACGTTATTCAACGCCCTGAACCACACATTATGTTATTCAGAAAGCCTATCAATCACCATCAAAACCACCAAGAGAAAGCATAACAAAATTCATGACTGGCTGTTCAAGCTTAATGGTTATAAATTGTAAGTAATTTTATTCAAATGAACATTTATTAATTTATCAATACACTTTTTTGTTCATATTCAATCAGTCAATTTCTCTTAACTAATTCCAATTGTATATCTGCATCATTCTAGTGATTATTAGGTGGTTCACAATTGAAGGATTTCTTCCAACTAGGTTTACAGAATTAAGATGAGAGTCCATTTTGCCATTTAACACACTTCTATTATTTGTGAAAGTCTCAGTGGCTTGTGGAAACTGGATATTTTCCCCAAAATTTAGTTTGCTTAGCATGTAAAAAAATTCTATTATTTGTGAAAGTAATATTCACCATGTAAAAAATTATGTTACATGCTAGAATCCGTTTTTCAATGGCATTTTTCTTCCATCTTACCCATGTGAATGTCACATGAAATGGTTATATTTATATGATTTTTTAATTATGATTTAAATACATATATTTCTTAATGAAATATATGAATTGTGAATTGAATGATTATATTTATATGTTTTCTTCCTTAATTATTATTTAAATGTGTTTTTTTAAATGAAATATGTGCATTAGATTGTTATATTTAAATGATTTTCCTTAATTATGATTTACACATATTTTTATTTTTTAAAATGAGGTAATGTAATATAATTTGTACCATCCAATTTTCAAAATAGTTTAACAACAATTGTGTGAAAATCCTAATTGGAACTATAAGATCACTTTACTTTATATATCACCCAACACTAAAATTTAACATTAAGGGTTTTTTTTTAGTAAAATATTCTATATGAAGTATGTTATTTTCATTGAAAAAATGACAATTATTATCGTACCAAAGAGTACACTTAAAAAAAAAACAATACCCGTGAAACAATTTGCATAGAGGTAATATTTTAATAAAAGTACATTGCATTTGGGAGTTTATGTTTTTTAGGTGTTTCTCAAGTTTAATGTTGAGTGATCCAAGTAACTCATTGGTTGGTTGTTTGGTGGTTGTTTTATCTTATATTTGAGAACATTTAAGGTTTTCAATTACAATTTTGTTTTATTTTGTTTTTTTAAATTATTTTACAATAGATTATTTGGGTATCTATTCTAGTTCTTTTTAAGTTTGATGCTACATTAACAAGATTCCTTAATTAGACATCACTTTCTTCATTGACTAGTTCAATCCATCTACATGCAATGCCAATTCAAGGAATATGATTTGGTAGGCTACATATATTAGTGAGTGTAACATTCTTAGATAAAATGCAATGTTCTCAAGTTATGGAGGACTTGAAATTTTATTAAGCCTTGAGTCTCACAGGATCAAAAAAGAAAATACAATATTACACAAGAGTGAATCTCACAAAAATAAAACTCAAAATGATTCCTCGAAGTGATTTTTATTTTTTTTAGTATTGAAAAATAGTCTTAGTGTAGAATGTGCCTAAAATGTTTAGGAATTTTTCTTTGTTTGTTTAGAAGGTGAGATGATATCTCAATGAATGAAAGATTTCATATGTTTAGGTTATTTTGGTATTTTGGCAAAATTAATTTGTATCAAAGTGAGTGAAATATATATACAAACAGGTGACCTTTGGTTTCATCTTCCGGAAGGTTGGATTTAGTTACATTCTTAGGTATTTTAGTTTTCTCAAGGGTATGTACTCTTTTAGATTAAATTGACTTGACAATGTTTCTAATACATCTTTTTGTAATTTGTATTATCAAATTTTTCTATTTGAAATTTATAATTAATTTCTTGCTTTAGCACCTATCAGTTGAACTTTGAGAGAAAAAAATGAGTTCAACAAGGGTAGTTATTTGGGGTTCCTAAAGGAAATAAATGGTGATTTTTTGGGTGAATATGCCTGGAATATAGGGAAATAAACTAAAAAAACTCTAGTTAGACTTGAAATTATTTATCCACAATTTGAAGAATATCTAGCAAACCCAAATATCATATCAATTATAATCATCATGAATATTATGGAATGGGGATAGTGAAAATTTTAATGAGTTAAGTGTAAATTCTAACCTTGTACAATATCTACTGCAAACTGATATTCAGAAAAGAACAGAAAAGATACAATGGCAAATACAAACATTACACAGAGATTTTTCACCTGGAAACCCAAACCGGGAAAACCAACATATATTATAT
>SNQJ01S0131856.1:9974-25814 GCA_010110895.2 Picea sitchensis | reverse complement strand
TACAAAAATCCATTTATTAATTATGAGAAATTTGATTTCCCAAATAAAAATTCTAGGTTGACAAATGTCTTCTACTCCTCAATACCTTTCCAACTACTATTTGTTTTCTCAAATCCAAGCTCTGAGCTTAAAGTTATGGTCCAGAGAATTGTAGGTTGTTTACTCAATTTACTCATGTATGCTACAGGTTTCTTATTTCTCTTCCTTCACATTTTTAGGTACCCGTAACCAAAATATGACTCCACTGCTAGCTTCTATGTGTCATAATATTTCCATCGACTACTCTTATGCCCCAAATGGACTTTTGAACATAGAGTTATGCCCTCTGGAAGTAATATTGGTGCCAAAATTTCACCCTCACTGCTTTGGTTGTAATTTTCTCATACGAGCTTTGTTTCATGAACCGTTTAGCTTGTTGGATAGCTCTCTTCGATTTATTTTATTTGACCTGCTGAGACAAAGTGTACCTTCGTACATAGTTTTATTTCAGGTTTTGACTTGCTAAAAACGTCGTTTAGGGCCTCAAAAATGCCCCACAAGTTAATGACCTTCAAAAATATGAAAATTTCATAACATTTCACACAAAATTCACTTTTTTATTACGATAAAAGTTCTTTAAATATCAATCATTGATCTCAAATCATGATATGCAGCAACCGTTTATCTAACCTTGTTGGCCATCGACGATTGGTATCATCTTGTGGATGTGTAAAACATTTTTCCAAAGCTACCGATCCGATCATCAGTCGTCAATCCATTTCCTCGACACTCGATTTTCAAACAACTCTTAAATCAATCGTCACTGATATTTGTTAGCAAATGAAAAAATATTCGTTGAATTTGTCGATGCCCGACCATCGACCCATCGGTGATTGTCAATCCCCGATGATTGTCGAACACTTTCCCAAATCAACCGATTTGACCATCAACCACTTATGTTGGCTGACGTGGAAACTATTGATGTGGCATGACACATGGATGTTGACGTGGCATGGCATATCATCTTGAGGTGTCAACTTGGGTGGTGTGGCATGAAACTGGATGCTGACATGGCATGACACATGGATGATGATGTCATCATCCTCTCTTCCACATTGGCCATCGGCCAATTCTCTTGGACAACTCAGACACCTCGCCGACTTTGACTGATGTCGAACCATCGACACATCATCCATCGATGACTTCTCTTGCTTGATTCAAACATTTTTCCAAAATCGTTCGACCTCCGACCATTGACACATCGACCATCGGTGAATTTTGTTGCTCGTTTGGGACACTTCACCAAATCAGTCGACGTCTGACCACCGACCAATCAACGACTTCCATCGGCGATTGAAAAAACTTCGGTAGATTCGGCCAACCCCCGACTATCGGCCATCGGCAGTCAAAGATGTATTAGGGCCAAGCCAAACTCTTCGCCATTTCGATTGATTTTTCCATCAGTTGTCAGTGATTTCTCTTGGTGAAATTTAACACTTAGAAAAAATTTGACCTTTCTCTAATTGATCTAAATCGTCGATCTGATCCCTTTCACGACCCCCAATTTAATCTTAGTTATTGATTTGATCAACCTTTTAAATGAATAAAACATTATGAGTTTTTAAATTTATCATAGTGAATTCCAATTGTTGATCTCGAGTTCAAAAGAGATCCCAATCGTCGATCTCGAGTTCAAAAGAGATCTCAATCGTCGATCCACCAAACTGTCTGTAACTCTACAAATGACCATTAAAACTTGAATTTCAACCATTCTAGGTTGAATTTCGATCTGCAACTTCACTTCTCTACTCCATTAACCTTTTTAAATCATCTGGAGTCATTCAAACTCAAATTTTGCCCACAGATTTTGGGATTTCTCCCTAAATTCTTCGTTTTTGCCCAAATCGGTCACAGACAAAATATGCAACTACAAAATTTCACGAATTCACAACCATCTTTTCCCATACAAGCCCAGTGTTTGAACCTGAGCTATGATACCATAATGTAACATCCCCCAACCCATGTGACTGACATTACGGCGCGGAATACTCTTAAAAACGAAATTTTTGCTCACTAAATTATTTCATTTATCGTTAGTTGATTTCTTGTAGATTATAGCTACGAATTAAAATAGATTTATCTATTGGCTACAACCATAAAATAGATGCATATACAACATGCCAATAATCAACATGAAATGCAGCTAAACAACTCATTACATCGGCATATAAATCACTCCCAAATACACAAAGTGCATGCACATCAATTAAATACACAATTTAACATAACAATAAGATAAAACACTTATATTTTCTCAACAGTTGTGCAAACAGTTGCTTGGGATGGACATTCCACCCAACCATAGACTAATTGTTCCAAATCTAAATATCCAATCACCCCCGAGTTGAGGCTAGCAATCCACAAAAGAGGGTAGTCTCTCACAGCCCACTCACAGCTCATAAAACTCTCAATACAACTAATATTCTCCTACAACTGCCCCGATTTTTCACCAGCTCTCTTCCTCTTGAACTGTCCAACCCAAGGAATGTACCCCTTCATTGATATCAGTCCCTCAGGCATCCTATTCATTTATCGGGATCTCTCTAGCACGGGCAGCTAGGAATCTCTTAGCATTCTTGCTAGGAAAACTATCATCAAACCAACAACAAACACTTGTTGTTTCAGTGCAACTAACCCAGGAGTTCATTCTTCAGGCTTGGCAACCTGGCTCTTCATTTTTCTATCTCCAATTCACTCCAATTACACTCAACCATTCTCTAGAATTCTCCCTCCATGGTTGCATAAGCTTCAATCTATGTTTATTGCTCTCCCTTTGTTTCCCATGGATAAACTTGACTAACTAAAACATGTTGTCCCAACCCATATGAATTTTCTCTCTTTGGATTTACTTTCTTGACTCACACTCTTCCCCAAGCTGATTGTACACAACCACCATGTGCCCAATAACTTTGGGATGTGACCACTCACACCCATCCTCTTACATGTATTCAATGATTGGCTTTGGGAGCACTCAATCAGAAATGGGAAGGTTCATATACAAATAGAAAATTTAGGAAAATGGGTTGAATTAATATACATGGGTATTTCCCCTTTGGACCCCTCTTAGAGACTCCCCTCTCTTGTGGATTAATTCAACCCCCATCTCTTGTCCATCTCCCCTTAGCAGCTGGAATCACATTTTTATTAATAAAACAAGGAAATACAATTCACAAATTACATTGCTTTGGTCATAGCCACACATTATATCTACATAAGCATTAATTAAACCGAGGATTATAGTGTGGCTGTTATATTTGATCTGTCGTAGACAATCTTGCACACAATACTCAACAAATAAAAACAACGATTCACAGACAACTCTGCATGGAATTCAGCAAACAATGTCGATGTGTCGTAGATCTTTAAGGGGTGATTCCACTGCGCCAAATCATGATTGTTTGTTCCTATGAATACAAATACTCGGGAAATATATTTTAAACAAAGTTTTAGAACTTGGTTGGAATTAACTGCACATGGTATTTCCTGCAAATGCATACATTAAAATCTCCAAGCATCAAGATACTGAATGAATTCAATGACATATATCAATAAATTAATACACACAAAACTAGAGATCTCAATTAAAACGTAACATAATTATGTTGGTTCTTTTGGTTGCTCAAACCTTAAACATACAACACACAAATCACTTTTCACAGTTCTCTATCGCACCCCTATCTATCCAACCTTTGTCTACTCTCCTTCTAACCTTTGTCTAACCTCTCTCACACATAATTCCATTACATAAAAAATGAGAGCTAGATCTCTCGGGAACTATAACAAATGCCTAAAAATCCTCTAAGTGTTTCTATCAGTCCCCTAACTTAGTAGTTTTTCTCTATTACATAGGAAAACAATCACACCTTTCAAACCATAAAGTATTTGATACCTTCTAAAGATGTCATTCTAACTATTACAAATAAATGAAAAATTAGGGAACAGACTCCCTTGGTAAATGTTTATTGACCCATATGGTCAATTCACGATTTTACTGTTAGATGCTCCTGCATTAGACTCTTGGGAAAGAAAACAATTATTCATCAAGTCTTCAATATCTACACCATACTTGGGGAATTTATGCTACTATTGTCCAAGTAGAATCCTTCGCCTTTTTACCTTTCCATTTGACCAAGTACTGGAAATACTCTTTGCCTCTGGTTTTCTTCAATACCTTCATATCCAATATTGTCTCGATATCCTTTTTCACTACCCTAGGTAATTGTTCTTTCCATCATATGGTCTACTATTCATCACTAATAGGTTCATATGTTGAAACATCCTATGTCTCCCTGAAGGGATACAAATCTGCAACATTAAATATTGGAGAAATTCCAACACCACTTGGAAGTTCTATTTCATATGCATTAGAAGAAAATTTTCTTAAAATTTTGCATGGTCAAATACTTTTAATTTTTAACTTGTTATATGTCCCTACATGAAACCTCATTTCCTCAAATATGCCATGACCAAGTCACCAACCTCAAAATCCATTGGTCTTCTCTTCATCTATGTTCTTTGCTTATACTTGTGGCTACTCTCTTGCAATTTCTATTTGATTATTTCCTGCAAATCTTGCTTACTTAATGCAAAATCCTCACCATCAACACTTCTTAATTCTTGTTTTCCCAAATTCCTGAACTCGTACACTCCCCCTAAGATGCATTCCATACAAAATATGGGATGGAATCATCCATGTGCTTCTATTTGGTGATTAATTATATGCAAAATCTGATTGAGCAAGCATTTGATCCCACTGCTTAGGGTTCTCATTCACAAGGCTTCTAAAAATACTTCCAAGACTTTTGTTTACCACCTTTGTTTGTCCATCAATTTGTGGGTGATACGCTGAATTAAAACTAAGATTAGTATTAATCTTCTTCCATAAGGTTCTCCAAAAGTGTCCCACAAATCTTGTGTCTCTATTTGAAACTATACTTTTGGGTAAACCATGCAATCTTACCACCTCTCTAAAGAACATATTTGCAATATTTGTAGCATCATTGATTTTTCACAAGCAATAAAATGTGTCATCTTAGAGAATCTATCAACCACAACATAAATTGAATCATTACCTCTTTGTGTTCATGGAAATCCCAACACAAATTTCATACTCATTGCATCCCATGGCTTGCTTGGAATGGGTAGTGGTTGATACAACCCTATATTCTGACTTTTCCCTTTGGCATGTTGACAAATTTTGCACTTTTCCACAAATTTCTTCACTTGATTATGCATGCCAGGCCAAAAATAAAAATCATTTACCCGAGAAAAAGCTTTATCCTGTCAAAATGTCCGGACAGTCCTCCACCGTGCTTCCCTTTGATTAAGTTCTCCCTCATTGAACACTTGGGTATGCACAACTTACTATTCTTGAATAGCAATCCTTCCTATAGCATGTAGTCCAACCACTGACTCTTATTGCTGGAAAATGGATTTTTACAAGCTGCGTAAGAATCTTTGAAACCTACATCCTCTCGGTACATTTCCTTTAAACCATCAAATCCTAAAGTGTTGACTTGAAATGCTTGAAAAAATAAATTAAATCTACTCAATGCATCAACAACTTTATTTTCTTTACCACTTGTGTGTTTAATCACAAAGGTGAAATTCTGCAAAAATTCAACCCACTTATCATGTTTTATATTTGGTTTTGGTTGAATAATTATAAATTGTAATGCATGATTATTAGTGTATAGAAAAAATTCTTTGGGCATGAGGTAATGTCTCCATTTCTTCAGTGCCTGCACAATTGCATAAAACTCTTTATCATAAGATGAATATTTTTGTTTAGCCTCATTCAGTTTCTCACTAAAATATGCAACTGGTCTTTGTTCATGGCTCAATACAACTCCTATTGCAGTCCCACTGACATCAATCGCAACTTGGAAAGACTTATCAAAAAAGATTCAGTGATATTTTTCTTCAAAATTTGAAAGTTTCAATCAGTTACCACTGTCCACTTGAATGGTTGTCTTTTCTCCTCGATAGTATCAATAATTGAAGCACATAACTGACTAAATTTTTTAATAAATTTCCTATAAAAACTTGCTAACCCATGGAAACTTCTTACCTCAAATAAATTTCTTGGAGTAGGCCAACTTACCATTGCTTGGACCTTTTCTGGATCCATATTTAAACCATCCTCGAATATCACAAATCCCAAATATATCAGTTCATTCTTCATAAAATTGCATTTCTTCAATGTAATCAACAACTTGTTTTCCTGTAAGGTACTCAAAACCATCTTTAGGTGTCTCAAATGTCCTTCCTTTGTTTGACTATATATCAATATATCATCCAAATACACTATTACAAAATTCCCAATAAATTCTTTCAAAACCTCATTCACTAATCTCATGAAACTACTTGGAGCATTTGTGAGCCCAAAAGGCATTACTAATCATTCATATAGTCCACTGTTTGCTTTGAAAGATGTTTTCCATTCATATCCTTCCTTGATTCTTATTTGATGATATCCATTATTTAAATCAATCTTTGAGCAATACTTAGCACCACTCAAACATTCTAACAAATCATTAATTCTAGGTAATGTAAATATATACCTTATTCTGAAGATCCACCTATGGAAAGGAAATGTTGTTTTTTTTCAGGAAGTGGATCTCTAGCGTCCTTATTTGTTGGGGTGATGCTTCCAAATTAAAATTGATTATCATAGCCTCAAGCATTTTTTGGAACAAATAATTTCATCCGCTGAGCAATAGAAATGGGTGACCAAGATGTTTGGTTTTGATTATGAGATCATTTAAAAGAAGGGAAAGGAAAATGTGGTTTTCAGAGTGGATAAATCACTGTTGTTGAGGTGCTTCCAGTAAATTAGTTATCAGCCTCAAGCGTTTTGGACAATGAACAAATATTTGAGCGACTAAAATGGGTATTCTAAGTGTTTGGTTTTGTTAAGGATAATTTAAAGGAAGGAAAATGTGGTTGGTGGTCCTCAAGCATTTTTTGGAACAAATAATTTCATCCGCTGAGCAATAGAAATGGGTGACCAAGATGTTTGGTTTTGATTATGAGATCATTTAAAAGAAGGGAAAGGAAAATGTGGTTGTTGATGCTCTTTCAAGGAAATATGAAGAAGAAGGGTCCCTCTTTTCCTTCTCTTTCATTGTAGCGGATTGGTTACAAGTCGTTCTCTAAGAATGGTTCCAAGATGCAAAACTTTCTCGCCTAATCCAACAATTGCAACAAGATCCTTAGGCCTCTCCAGGGTAATCTTGGCACAATGAGGAGCTTCACTATAAAGGTCGCTTGTATTTAAGCAAGCAATCTCACCTTAAATCCATTGTGTTGTTTGAACTTCATGCTTCACCAACAACTAGGCATCCAGGCTTTCATAAAACATATGAACGGGTCAAACATTCTTTTTTCTGGGAAGGCATGAAATAGCACATCCGCACCTTTGTGGTGAAAAGTGATACTTTTCAACACAATAAGGGAGAAATCGTCAAAAATCAAGGCACACTCTAACCTCTCCCTATTCTACCCGCTATATGGACAGATATTTTTATGGACTCAATTGTCATACTACCCAAATCAGACAATAAATCAGTCATCATGGTTGTAGTCGATCGCCTTTTCCAAATATGCTCACTTTAGTGCCCTCCGACACTCGTTCACCGCATCCATAGTGGCTCAAAATTTCCTATATAATATCTTCAAACTCCATGGCATGCCTCATTCTATTGTCTCTAACTGTGATCCAACCTTCACCAACAACTTTTGGTAAGAATTTTTCAAGCTACAAGGAACACAATTGCATCTCAGCATGGCCTATCATCCTCGGACTGATAGTCAAAAGGAAGTTGTCAACAAGTGCTTGGAAACATATTTGAGATGTTTCGTGTTTGACCGAAAAACTCAATGGGCTCAGTGGTTACCATTAGTTGAATGGTGGTACAACACATCTTACCATGTTTCCATTTGCATGACTCCCTTTGAAGCAATTTACAATCAAAATCCACCTTTTTTCCTCTCCTACCTGCTAGGTGTATCTAAGGTTCGGGACATCAACAACACACTTACAGTTTGAGATGTCATTCCTCATACCCTAAAATAAAATTTAGTCATGGCTCAGAATTACATGAAGCAACAAGCAGAACAGGGTCTTTCAGAATGTCAATTTCCTGAAGGGGACCAAGTGTTTCTTCATTTGCAACCTTATAAGCAAACTTCACTCAAAGCAAAATAGTGTTAGAAACTCACTCCCAAGTTTTATGGCCTTTTTACAATTCTCAAGCAAGTGGGGCCTGTGGCCTACAAGTTAGTTCTTCCCAGTCACTCTAAGATCCATCTTGTTTTTCATGTGTCTTGCTTAAAGAAAGTGATTGGAACCAAGTTCCAGACTCAAATTAGTCTCCCTGAATTAGATCAAGAAAGCTCCATTTAGTTGCAACTTCAAGCAACATTGGACCACTGCAGGCATTATCTTCGTCAATGCACCATTAAGAAGGTTTTAGTTCAGTGAAAGGATACACCATTGGAAGATGTCACAATGGAGTTGACTACCATTTTGCAACTATTTCCCCATCTCACACCTTGAGGACAATGTTTTTTTTCGAGGGGGAGGGCATGTTTGGGACGTAATCTCCCTAACCCCTCAAGTAGGCAGAATAATATGTTTTTGTATGTAATAAAGGCTGAAATGAGTAAATAAGGCCTATGTAATAATGTGAACACACCTAATGTAAGAAGACATAATAGAAGCTTCTGCTTCTACAAAGATCTTCCTCTAGACCGTTCTCTAGAAGATAAAAATGGTAAAAACATGAGTAGAAAGCATGGTAAGTTTTGTCTTGGGGATTATTTTGTAATTGAGCTTTTCTTTGTTGTAGGTTTCCCCCTCGAAGAGGCAAGTGAACATGGATTTCTATCAATAAAGGTATCATTTTTGGTGTTATTGTTCTCTATATTTTGTTGCTTATGCTGGTATTTGTTAAATTTTCAGAACCTAGCACACGTGATAATTAACTCAACAACAAACCACTTTATTGATTAACTACACAACTAGTTTTTAACAAAAATTCAATGGAAGCATAAACAACAAAAACCAATCACATTACACACGAGATTTTGGGTAAAAACCTCTGGAAAAACCCTCGCGGGAAAACCGTATATGTGATGATTTTATTGCTATAAAATCAAGGCTCATGTCCTAGGATAATGGCCCTTCTGAGGAAATACAAATCAACAAATAATCTAGCCCAAGATCTGTTCTTCGATCTTGTTGGCCCTTTGCACCCTTTCCTCGGCCATGCCCTTACACACCTGAGTGCTCACTCACTCTTTATGTACCATCACTATGTCTCATCCTCTCACCTTAGCTGCCTTTTTATAATCTTGAGATTAGACCAAATCAAACCCTGAACCAAAACCCTAGATCTAAAAAGTGATTAAAGGTTGAGATCTAATCTCACCTTCACTTCTAGATCCAATGGCTAGAACTTAATCTAATTTTCACTTAAGTTACTAGATCCAATACCTTAGGCTTTTAACTTAATTAACCTCCATTAATTACAAAAAGTAATTTACTTACACAAAATGAACTTCTAAGGTTCTAAGAGGCATTAGACGACTTCCACGTGCTAGACACATGTCAACATGGAAGTACATGTCTGATGCTACAACTTTCAACACTCCCTCTTAGAAAGGAAGGTACTTCCACTCTATGAAAGTGACTTTGTCTTCGCTATCCAATTTGCTATGATGGTTGCTCTCCAATCCACCTGATTGGTTGCTCCCTCTGACACAAAAGTTATTCCTGCCATCTTGCTCGGACCCTTCTTCGAAGATTTGTTGCCTATGTTCCTAGAAGCCTCATGCTTCTGAGCATCTTGCGTGGCCATCTCGAACCATGACTTCCTTCAGACAGAATTGTAAGGTTGCTTCTTCCCCCCTGAACCTAAAGGTTGCCTCCCTCTAAGTTGCTCAACCTTCAAAGATACCTACTCCTCATTCTTCATCACCCTGCTTTCCATTACTCCTAAGCCACTCCATAACTTTTCAACGACCCAGATCCCTGCCCGAGACCCATTTCTTGGACCTTTTCTTGAGGCTGGTTGACGCTACTTGCAACCTCTTACTACTACCCAGGTCCTTTTCTACGTTGCCCGACTATCTTAGCTTGTTGCCCAACAATTATACTTGTTGCTTGAAAATTTCTAGGAAGTTCTCCCACTACCCGGGTGTTTCTCAGACCTACCCTAGGCTTCTATGTTGTTGCTTCCTGGACCTATCTCTTCCCCTCTGGCTCCTTGACGTTGCTAGGCTAACCCGACGACTCTCTAGCTTTGGCTGACAACTTGCCTTATCCATTGTTTAGTTGATCGACTAGTTGTTGTTTCCTATTGCCTTCAGCCGCTACACCCATCTCCTCCATGCCTTTTCCTTAGCGGCTCTTGGCACAAAATTTCCAATTTTTTCCACTGATCACTCTACTTGGCCTCCTCGCGACCTTTTTCCATGACCCTTGAGTCGCCTCCTTACCGTCACACAATAGTTGTAGTTGTCTTTTACATGTCGGTTTTCTCCACAACCTAGCTACCTCTTCTTCACTCGATCGCTCATGTTGTCCATGAGTCGATCTCTTGTTGGAGTTCACACCAATCGATGACTTATGAAAATTTCAGTGACTGTGGTTGTCAACCAACATTAAACTCACGAATCGTCTTCCACTCAGCTGACATGACTCCTACTACTAACAACTTTGCTCAACATTTCACCCATCAATTGCTTCCTTTGTTGTCCAACAGCTGACAACCTAGACCTTATTTTTGCACCAGTTACTATGACCCTCGCGCGTACACCTTCAATTGCCCGTGATCATGCTCCTCTACTGCAAAATGCGTCATGTGGATCTCCCACACAGTCACTTGATCCACATACTCGACAACTATCTCACACAGATAATTCTATCACAACTCGATCTGCAACAACTTGTAAATACTAAGTCGCTCGACCACACATTTAGCTCAGTCGATTCCATTCTCCTGTTGGTTTCTCGATCTTAGTAGATCACAGATCTGTACAGTCACTTTCTGTATGTTGTACGGTGCGATCGTACAACTGTTGTACGACAGTTGTATAGTTGCCTTACTCCTTTTTTTTTCTAATTAACTTAACTCAATTCCGCAACTCCAAACATGAGAAAATAAAATTTCCCACAAGATCTAATCTTGCATCTATGCAAATCTAGTTTCTCCTTTAGAGCCCAAGCTTTGATACCATGTTAAATTTTAAGAACCTAACACTCTTGATAGTTAATTCAGCAATAAACCACTTTATTGATTAACTACACAACTAGGTTTTAACAAAAATTCTGTGAAAGCATAAACAACAGAAACCAATCACATTGCACACGAGATTTCGAGTAAAAAACCTTGTAGGAAAACCAGATTTGTGATGATTTTATTGCTATAAAATCATGGATCTCGTCCTAGGATAATGACCCTTCTGAGCAAATACAAATCAACAAACAACCTAGCCCAATATTTGTCCTTCGATCTTCATTGTTGTTATCTTCCTTGTTGGACCTTTGCACCCTTTCCTCGGCCCCTGCCCTTGCACACCTGAGTGCTCACTCACTCTTTGTGTACAATCACTGTGTCTCATCCTCTCACCTTTTCTACCTTTTTATAATCTTGAGATTAGACCAAATCAAACCGTAAACCAAAACCCTAGATATCCAAAGTTATTAAAGGCCAAGATCTAATCTCACCTTCACTTCTAGATCCAATGGCTATGACTTAATTTGATTTTCACTTAAGTTAATAAAGCCAATAACTTAGGATTTTAACTTAATTAACCTCCATTAATTACAAAAATTCATTCACTTACACGAAATGAACTTCTAAGGTTCTAAGAGGCATTAGACAACGTCCACGTGCTAGACACACGTTGTATTGTCCCTAATCTGGACCCTTTGTAAATTGTACATATAGGATGGTGAGTCATGGGTACCAATTGTAAATTTAAATGTACATTTAGGTTGGTGAGCCATTGACACCAAGTTTTGGTGTTGCGTGCACATGAGTAGTGCATGAAGAATTACTATCAAAGATAGTGTGCACACATTTCATAGTGTTATGCACACATGGGTAAGTGGGCATGTTTCACAGTGTTGCATGCACTTGGGTAAGTGCGCGGGAATGACCTGGGAGTGCACAAAGAGATGAGTTATGTGTGTGTGTGTGTAGTTGAATATGTATTGAGGCCAAAGAGCCTGTGTGATTATGAGGCTGGTGAGTTGGGGAGTAGATAGGCTAGTGCACCTATCCATGTAAATATAATCATAGTTATTAATATAATATTACATCATTGCGCGCAAACAGACTTAGACGAAAAGAGATGGGGGGTTGACTCCAATGGAAAAGGGAAAAGGGGGGTGAGACACAAGTCATAGGGAATATTTTATAATATTTATGGAAAAGTGTAATGTTGGATAATTATTTTATCCCAAGTTCTCGAAGGTAGGTAACGAGTCACCAAGTGGCTTATGCTACTTCTTCGGGTGACAAGTGACGAGTTAAAGGAATGCAATATATATTGTTGGCCTTTGTGTATTTTGAGAGAGAACTCATTCGAGGGAATTATTCAAAGAATTATTGATTATTTCAGGCTCTCATGAGCAGAAGGGGGTCATACTGTATGGAAAATTCGATTATTACCTTATCTGCATAGAGAAGCTTGTAAGGAGTTGTGGGTTATGTAATGAGTGTATTGATTGATGAGGAGGAAGGTTGTCAGGCACGTGAGTAGTCTCTCTGTGTGAGAGATTGGTTGTTGAGGAAGCGGGTTGCTAGGCCCGTGAGCATACTCTTCAGGTGAGAGTTTTCTAATAATTGTTCCCCAATGCGTTGGGCATTAGTTGTAGGGATCAAAGGCTTCATGTATGGCTTGTTGCTGGTAACCCTAGAAGGGAAGTGGGGCGACCGAGGGACTGTTGAACAGAGGAGGGGCACACTTCCTTGGGTGTGACGTGTGTGGGTAATGAGGGACTATAGGCTAGTTGCAACAACGAGCACCTTAGAATGAGCAATTCTATTGAGAATCAGACCTTAGCTTGTTGCTAGGAACCTTTTTTTCCCGATGGAGTTAAGCCTAAGCTTGGGGGTGACCTGTTGTTGAAATCTTATGAGCAACAAAGTCTATGGTTGGGAGGAATGTTAGATTTATGCACGCAGTTGGTGACTTTTATAAAAGATAAGTGTTCTTTATCTGCTTGTCTTGTTTACTATGTGTTATTTATCTATGTTTGACATGGATTAATTCTTGTATGTTGTCGCATATAAGTAATTTTTGTTATTTTGTTTAATGTTAATTGTACATGTAAGTATGGTGCTTGTAGCGTGTATATGTAGTTGTGCATGAGTATGACAAATGTTGATAGTTTTTTTGTAAGCTAACCTTATGATTTTGGTATGACCCTCCAGGGAATGTTGAAAGGCCATGTGGGCAGAGAATACTTTGTATGCACCAGAGGTTGGATTGCTTGTGCGCACTAGGAAGCAGTCTACGTGCACAAGGAGAATAGATTTGGTGTGAGACACTATGATGGTTGTGCGCACAGTAGTGTTATGTGATTGTTGCATTATTGTGCAATTGTTTGAGTTGTTTGTGTTGCTTAAAGTTGTGATTAAAGGAGAAATTTAGTGTGGTACGACTCAACTTGAGGTTGAGCGCACCACTTCAAGTGAAACTGCACAGACTAAGGTTTAGTGTAGAATTTGCGCAGTGGATTTTGGAGTAGCATTGGTCATTAGTATGTTGGGTGATGTTAGAGTATAGTTGATTTAGGGCTACAAAAGATGAGGTTGTATAGCATGGCCCAACCTAGGGTGGCAAGGGACGTTACACATGCCAACGTGGAAGTACCTGTTCGATGCTACAACTTTCAATAACATTTGTCATAATAATTTTGTTTCTTATTTGATAATACATCTGGTACCTTACACAAACGAACACAATATGTGACCTGGGAAACTCAATACGGGATAAAACCTAGCTGGAAGATGAGGCCTATGCTCTACTCTCTTTTTCTCAATTATGAAATGCAAGCACAAAGAAAGGAGCACTCACCATGAAGTTGTCATGGACATTGTTGTGTTGCTTATATGTTTAGTATAATGCACTCATTAATTATCAATCCAGGATTCGTAATCAACAGAGTTACAAGACACCAGTAAGAAAGGTAATTTCTAATGTCACGAGTATAGAACTAAGCTAGATTATGCACGCTGGAAACAAATCAAAATAGCAAACTGCAATGCACTTTGGTTGTCTTTCACAGAGAGGCTACTACTCCATTATGGCACATGCTAGTATGAGATGGAGTTGGTTTGACAGATCAACTCTGTTATCTGGCCCAGAAAACTAACTATGCAATCCACACTTCTGAAAGGGAAAATCACACATCAATCATGAAGACATAGCATGGGTAGTTCAACGGTCAATATACTGAGTGTGTTGTGGTTCACAATGTGTTGTTGTGAATTTCACTAGTTCTCCTTCAAATATGTCTGACTATTGCTGCCAACATTCATGTCTATAGAACAAAATCAAATTCATAAAAATAGAGCATATGCAAAAACAGGGCGAGTAAAGATCTCTAAGCAATCATTTAATGGAAATCCTAGTCTAAGTTGTACTGCTATCATATAACAGAGTTAAAGCTTCAGCTAATTTAACATTTACACTATTGAAAATAAATGTTAATGCTAATCTACGAAGATGATGACCTTTGTTGGGCAGTGGGCCCTTGCCGCTTCAACGGGTCAGCTATGAGAGTCTACAGTAAGATCGTTTTCAACCCACACATTACTCTCACTCAAATCTCAAAACATAAAATCAAACTTTTGTTAACAACTCAACTCATATTCAATCATAGACAATCAAGACATGGAGATAAATGACGTTATTCTATTAGTCTTCACTCAGAATATGTTATGCAATATCACACGCTGCTTCACATGTTGGTAATATGCTAACTCTCCTTTCCACTATACTTGCCATGACTATTTAAACAGACTTAGTCGTGAAACACGAGGAGGTGAAGTGATTTGCAAATCAGTCAAATGTTTAAATTTAATTATTCAGTTACATCTTTTTGCTTCATCCTCATGACACGAAGTGCATGAGGATGAGGCAATCAACAAACTATTCTAACATAGCCTTGTTAAAGCAAATAAACATCCACCAATTGTCTTGGGCGATCTGAAGCTAAACTTGGTACATTCAACTCTCTATATTGGTATCGGATCGTGACAGGTAGATGGTACTGGATCACAACAGTGCACAAATGGTGGTACTGGATCACGACAGTCCACGGTCGTTGGTACCAGATCACAACAGATGAGATTTAGTATCGGATTCAGACAGTGGCAATCTTGGTGCACAAGTACCGGATAGCTGAGCTGGTACAGGAAGGCTGGATTTATCTAGAGGTCAAAGATTATATGTGGCAAATCGAAGCATTAGTACATGAAATATTTAATTCCCTAGCTCAATAAACCACAAAATGCATGAATTAACCATACTTTACCTTATGACCTTATCACTGGCTAATGGTAGCGTTCTTGTCATTCACCCAAGCTTAGGTAAGCCAAAAAGGTATAGATGAAGAGTATAATAGGGTAATGGGGATGTCAATTTTGGGTCTCAACAGACATTGTGGCATGAATGGATGCTACAAAAATCTTCCACCTTCTTTGTTATGCTTTAATATCCCACTCACTCCTATAACAATACCAACTATGGAACAATAACAATACCAAAAGAATGGATCCC
>SNQJ01S0131855.1:0-14654 GCA_010110895.2 Picea sitchensis | reverse complement strand
GTCCTTTTTTCCAGGAACCTTTATTTCAAAAAAAAAAAAAAAAAAACTACTACTGTCCTTTTTTATTGCTTCAAGTCATTACGACGAAAATTTTCTAAGTCCCATATTTGAACTATACACGCCCTAGGAAAAAACTTAAACATGAGTATCACATCTATAAAAAACGCAGTAGGATTGACATCCTCGTTAGGTTGTCATTTCGGTGCTAACAGATTAATCTGCAAGAATATCCGCATATTAACCCATATTAATATAATATTATGATTAACTAATTCGGGAATTCGGGACTTCGGTTCTTCGGGGCTCCAGCCTTACTTCCGCAATGACATTCTCCCAGGTCATCTACCAGCCCAATGTCTTATGGCTGGTGTGTGACACACTGACACGAGTCATTTTCTGCATGGATACCACCTGTACTTCAAGCTGCTTCCCACGTGTCCGCTACTTCAGGCTTCTATTTCTCCCTCAGTCCCGCCATAACAGTGCATTTATTCTTATTCCAACCCGACATGAACTACACTATCATGCAACACTTATTATAATAATTGCTACACACATTAACATATAAAAATTATATTCATATTCATATAAATAAATAGTAAGAATACTTATATTTGAGCCTGAGCCTGAATAATTGGTGAGAATTATTATACATAAGAGGTTATTATAATAATTGCTACACATTGACATATAAAAATTATATACATCTTGGGTTATTGGGAGATCCCCTAATATATTACGAATCACTATGTAACATATCATTATTCTTATTCTTGAGAGCCATACTTCCTATTTATATATGATGTATTTAGTGTTTATCGTGTATGCTCCCTATTTATATATGGTGTATTTAGTGGACATTTAGTGTTTATCATGTTGTTTTGGGTAATTTGGATCATAACACACCATTAGTAATTAGTTATTTGAAATCAACAAAGAGAAGAGAATTTTGAAACATATTAAAGGCATGAGTAATTGGGCACTAGAATGTACAAAGAGTGATAGGGAGTTAACACTACTTGGATATATTAATTTTAATTGAGCATATGCACATATGTTAAAAAGTCACTTCTTGATATGCATTCCATGTTGGTTCAATGGCTGTGAGTTGGAGTCCTAAGAAGCATACGATAATTTAATTATCCTCAGTATAAGTTCATACTAAAAGCAAGTTGAGTGCAACATGTGAATGAGTGGGTGAGGAGGATTTTAATTGGTATTGGAATTTTACAAGAGAGACCATTACCCATTACTAATGATACTCTTTTGTGACAAATACAAAGTTACTAAGTTTGCTAATAATTATGTTTACCATCAAAGAAGCCAACATCTTAAAGTGTGCATTTATTATCTAAAGAAATTGCAAGGCAACAAATAAATTCAATTGCAATATTGTAAGACTCAAATAAATTATTAGGTATATTTTAAACCCTTAATAAAATGTAAATTTGAGAAATTCAAAGGTATATTTTAAACTCTCAAGAAAATGTAAATTTGAGAAATTCAAAGGTATATTTTAAACTCCCAAGAAAATGTAAATTTGAGAAATTTAAAGAGATGCTTGGAATGGAAGTTAATGTTTTTTCATTATGAAGGAGTGTTAGAAGAAATAACTAAAAATTTGTGTGTGCATATTGTTAATGCGTGAAGTCAAGATTGAATGAAGTGTAAGTGTGGATAGTGCGAGCAATAATTTGGCACAACAACATAACAACATACACATATCAACTTTGGCATGCAACCTATAGTTTCAATATGAACCAAGTTTGACATAGATGGATTTCAATACAAGAGTTTGAATTAATGTGACAAAATTTTGACTTGGTCAAATTTGATCCTTAACCTAGTCAAGCTTGATCATCAATGAAAATCATGGAAGACCTAGTCAACTTTGATCCTTGATGTAGTAAGATTTTATCATGTACTCAACTCTACATATATGTATTTGTCTTATCCATTCAAGACTAATGAATGTGCAAGGATCGGTTGATCTATTGATTGAGTTGTTCAAGTATATTTAGTTTTGTGTCTTAGTGTTGAAAATTAAGCAAGAACTTTGTGACCCGAGTGATGTAAGACCTTTCTTCACGAGCCATAGAGCTATGAATCTTACCATGTAGGCCTATTTGAGCAATATAATTGAGACCTTGCAATACCATTTATGAAAAATTGTATACCAATGAAATTTTACTACACATTGCATTTTTTGGGGCAACCACTTTAGGTTTTTGTAATCTTTGGAGTGCATACATTCTTGTAAGTTCTATTATTATTATATTTATAAACTTATGTTACACATATAATGAATCATTTAAATTACTAAGATCAAGTTGACATTATGTTGTATATATTAAGTAGAATAATGTAGCATGGGCCTATTAAGCATCATTTGAGAAAATTAACATACACGATTATAACCAAGGTTAATATGTAAATGAAGCGATCTATGTGTAGTAGTGAAACCATCAATACCACTTTGATAAAAGATTTGTTATTGTTTAGAATGACCATGCAAGAAAAAAAATACATTGGTATCATAGTTGTGCATGATTAATAGTGCATAATGAGGGGATAACTCTTTGCCCTTTTGAAATTTGGTATGTACATTAATTTTATATATTTTTTTCATACATTAGTTTTTTTTCACATAGGTTATTAAAAAATTAATTTTTTAAGTTAATTTATTATTATTATTATTATATAAAATATAAAAATTAATTTAAAAAATAAATATTAAATCTGTTAAATATAAATGAGTAAATATTCTTAAATATAATACAATAATATATATGAGTTTCACAATAAATGTGTGCATACTTGAATTATGAATTATGAGTTGCACAACAACTTTTTTTAAATATAATAATAAAAATAAAAATAATTTAATTTTTAGATTATGATCAAATTAGATATCAAATTGGTGTATAAAATTCTCTTGTTTGTGGGATAAGGAAACTTTGTCCATAAAAATTTGAGTGCTAAATTCTATAGTAGTGTATAACTCCTCTTAAAAGAAAAAATATTTTGAACTTAACCTCTATATACAGAAAAAAAAAATAACAATATTTTCGTGACAAGAGTGCACAAGCGTATTATGACCCCATAAATTTAAAAGGGAAACCTAAAAAATAGAATGAATCATTGAGCAAGCAATTTGGGTCATTCCAGTATGGTTTTAGACCTCTCAACCATCTTATAAAAGCCATTTTTTCAATTAAGTTCATCAATACCGGAAACGACGGCAAGAGCTTGTCATGGACACATCGTAATTTCAATAAGCCCAAGAACGGATTTTGAATTTGACAACAAAAATTCCATTAAAAAAAAAAGGATCAAAGCACGGGAAGGAATGAAAACATTTAAAAAATGCAATAAATTCGTCATAGACAAGCTACCCACAACACTAAGAATACGATTTCAATCTGTGCCCGAACGAGTTTTGGGGTCAATTCTGCAATCAATATAGACTCATTCCTCTTCAGAATCTGCAGATACATTCTGATTGTTGATCGACCACATTCATTGATTAGGTGCAAACGAGGATTTATTTGATGGGTAGCGAAGGGGAGTCTTCAAGCAGGAAACGAGAACGGAGTACCTATACTGCAGACGACCAAAAGCCCAGTTCTTCATGGGCTAAGCTTGGTCAGTTTGCCTGTGATTGATCGTCAATTGTTTTAGATTTATTTCTGTTCCTCCCTCCTCCAGTTACTGAATGAGTGTAATTCAACCATTTTAAATTTCTGTGTTTATAATATATGCAGTGAACATTTTGTGGGATTGTTCTTCTGGGCTAAGCCGATTTAGCACGTTTTGTATAACCCAAGTCAAGAAATATGTTTAAAGCTGATGAACTCTGTGCAAATTTTCACTATTTTGGATAGTTCCACTAGTTATGTTTACTGGGTTATTATTATTATCATGGTTCGTAAATGGTCCCTTATCAAGGGAGTGAGCATTACCTTCTATCATCTATTCTGTTAAAATCACCAAGGATTTGTACCCGGTCCTATCTGTGGACGCTACTGCTCAGGGGAAATTGCTTAATCTCAGTTAACAATGAGATTTCACAAAATAGCACATAATTGGCAACTGTAACACGACATTATGTTTTTGAGGGTTTTGAACCCGAGTCTTTGGGAAGAAAGCCCACTTGATTCACCTTGACCACAACCCACTTAACATAATTTATTCACAAAATAGCACATAATTGGCAACTGTAACACGACATTATGTTTTTGAGGGTTTTGAACCTGAGTCTTTGGGAAGAAAGCCCACTTGATTCACCTTGATCACAACCCACTTAACATAATTTATTGGGGAAATTGCTTAATCTCAGTTAACGATGAGATTTCACAAAATAGCACTTAATTGGCAACAGTAACACGACATTATGTTTTTGAGGGGTTTGAACCTGAGACTTTGGGAAGAAAGCCCACTTGATTCACCTTGACCACAACCCACTTAACATAATTTATTGGGGAAATTGCTTAATCTCAGTTAACAATGAAGTCAACAATGAGATTTCACAAAATAGCACATAATTGGCAACAGTAACGCGACATTATGTTTTTTTGGGGTTTGAACCTGAGTCTTTGGGAAGAAAGCCTACTTGATTCACCTTGACCGCAACCCACTTAACATATTTATTGGGTTTTTATTATCTGGCCTTCTTATATACATGTGCGTGTTTGCAATACTTCTGATCAAATAGGTGGCAAGCAGCTTACGACCCTAGAAAGACACCCTTGGCTGAAAAGCTGCAAGTCGGGTAAATCTACTTGGACTTTCAACTGGCCCTAGAAAGACACCCTTGGCTGAAAAACTGCAAGTGGGTGAAATCTACTTGGCTGCCCCCATAAAGG
This sequence comes from Picea sitchensis, assembly GCA_010110895.2. NCBI lineage: Eukaryota > Viridiplantae > Streptophyta > Pinopsida > Pinales > Pinaceae > Picea > Picea sitchensis. Next base: position 9,789 of record SNQJ01S0131855.1, on the reverse strand, counting down.
CACATCATGAAGAAGAAAAAATTATTTTAACGTTCACAAGGCTAATAATAGCTTATGAGACAGGTTGTTTCACACAAGGATTTCTGCATTTCAGTCCTTTTCCTATTCAGTTTGATGATGAGTTCCCCCAATTTCTCCACTGTCCCCTTGCTGGATAAATTATTCCAAAAGCTAGCTGTCAAGATACTTACATAGCTGTTCCTACTGTCTTTGAAGCTTCACACTCTAAAATGAAATGTTTTTCTGTTTCCACTTTTCCGGAGGTGCAAAACATACACACCCTTTCTTCCCAAGCTTCCTTTGGTCTTTTCCAACACCCGGTTTCACAACGGAGTTGATGAGAATTAGTTCATGTGTGAAGGCTTAGTTGCTCGAATGAGATTGCTGTCTTGCATGGGTGAAACTGCCCTGTAAGGGCACATCATGTCTCTGTGGCAAGCATATATATATATATATATCATGTCTCTGGGGCAAAAGTATATATATATATATATATATATATATATATATGAATAGCTTATGAGACAGGTTGTTTCACACAAGGATTTCTGCATTTCAGTCCTTTTCCTATTCAGTTTGATGATGAGTTCCCCAATTTCTCCACTGTCCCCTTGCTGGATAAATTATTCCAAAAGCTAGCTGTCAAGATACTTACATGCTGTTCCTACTGTCTTTGAAGCTTCACACCTAAAATGAAATGTTTTTCTGTTTCCACTTTTCTCCCGAGGTGCAAAACATACACACCCTTTCTTCCCAAGCCTTTTTTGGTCTTTTTCCAACACCCGGCTCTACAACGGAGTTGATGAGAATTAGTTCATGTGTGAAGGCTTAGTTGCTCGAATGAGATTGCTGTCTTGCATGGGTGAAACTGCCCTGTAAGGGCACATCATGTCTCTGTGGCAAGCATATATATATATATATCATAACTGGCAAAGTAGATATATATATATATATATATATATATATATATATGTTTGATTATTTTGTTTGATTAGCTCGGTGGCAAGCATGCCTTCCACATTATGGGAATATCACAATGGAATGTAGGTGGCTTATAACCCTTGAAAGGCACCCTTGGTCTAGAAGCTATAACTGGGGAATGTATGCTGCCAAATAAGCCCAGGACTTTCACTTGGCCCCTTCTGCAGAGGTCTGCTTACTCAGGTGATAGTGCTGACTTACACAGGTGAGATGGTCCACGAGGGTCACAACATATCTATGTGGCAAATATATATATATATATATATAATGATTTTGATAAACTCGATCGCAAGCACGCTCTTTCCCATTATGAGAATATTACAATGGAATGTAGCCGGCTTGCTCTTGATAGACACCCTTGGCTGAGAAGCTACCTTTGGAGCGAATTTTCTCCATTAAATATGCCTAGGACTTTCACCTGGCCCCATCCTCATGGAGGCTTGCTTGCTCAGGTGAGATAGCTGGCTTGCAAAGGTGAGATGGCCCGTGAGGGGTGCAACATGTCTTTGTGGTATTGGAACTGGTGGTGGTTATGAAACATCCCTGCTTTACCATCGATTAATGACTTTCTGTGGTTATTTTTGCACAAGAATAATGATGTGCTGTATAGCCTAGTATGATGGAGATGTTGTCATGTAAGTGGGTAATGCATACATGTCAACCTAAAAAAATATGATACTTATAACAAATAATAATAATATTTATGTTAGTCAAATATAGATATTAATAAAAATAAAAAATATTTATATATATGAAAGGGATATTTGATATGTATATTTAATATAAAAACTGCTATATAGAGATGAAGGAAAGATCTAGATTTACTCGAAAATAGATATACTATAAATAGGATATTTACATAGAAATTTTATACCTTTCTCTTCATTATAGCATAAATCCATTTTAAATGATCTAAAATTTACACCTCAAGAGATTTAATCCCTCTTTGTACTTGATAGATTCGAACTTAAGATAAATCTATGCTGGTTTAACAGGAGTGAGATTTTGTATTAAAAATTTATAATATAATGGAGCTAGGGAAGGGGAGACTGTAATTGTATGCACTTCAAATTAAGGATTACAGAGAATAGTTCTCATCTCTGTTTTGACCAGACAATCAGGAACTCTGAATTTCCTTTGTGTCGAAGCCACTCACCTAGGTGGCAAATAGCAAAGTTCCAAGATAAGAACAAATTCCATGACAAAATAAGAAAACGCAAGTTCCAAAATAAGTGAATTTGATTTAATTTAAATATTTAAGTCCACCGGTGACCACAAAGGGTCAATGAGAATATTAAAGACATGAATATATATTTTTGAATTTTAACTGATTTAAAAATAATGCAATTTCCTTTGTCCATGGTTGTGGACTAGTAACCTGAGATGGCTCGGAGTTTGTGTGGAACTCTATTTTGCCATACAGTGAATGCTAATAAACTGTCAGTCCTTACTATTGGGCAAGTTGTAAATCTAGAGACTAAATCCCAGTTGTTCTGTCATGATTGTTAACTTGTCTTTCCAGTCATTAATCATAAGATGAAATGTCTATCACATTAAAACTTTGGTGTTACTAATTATCATTCATAGGTTCTACAGATTAACTTGTAACTTGATGAAGCTTGCAGCATTAGAATTGGAGATAGGGTATGCCCTATTTTGGATATTAATGCACTAATTCTAGATGGAATGCAGTTTCCTAGATAGAGTCACATCGAATGACAGCTTATGCTATGCTTTCATGATTTGGCTTGCAAAATATTTTCCTTCCCATTATATTTTCATGATTGAGATCAGAGACATGATATCCAACATACCAAGCAAGACTAATGATTATTAACTGTATTGATTTACAGTTTCTGCTGACTCGACTCATTCAGATATGGAGATCCAAGCAGATGAAATGACTATAAATTCATCGATGACAGGGTTGAGCAGTCTCATTACTCACAATATTTTCAAAATATATAGAAATGTGGACTCAGGGATCGTAAAACTTCAGAATCTAAGGTTGTAAATCTTTTTTCCTTCTACTGTTCTGACATGTGAAGGGTTGCTTGAAAGTTTTTGTAGTAGTAATGCTATTGTGTTTTGAATGAACTATGTGTAATATTGTCATGGTTTTGTTTCTGCACTTATCTTGTATCTCTGTTGGTTAGGGTACGTAGTTCTTTTTCCATTGCTCTTTTCTCCTTTTGATATAGGAATAGGAGATGCTTTCGTACTCCCTCTCTCTTGTACTTACACTGGATGTACTTTTGAGTGCCATTGACCCACTATTGTGGTCATTCCTTGGACGAATGTTATTAGAACCAGACCGGTCATCGAATCAATCGACCCCAGAAACCAGAATCATTATACACAAATATGCAAAGTTTCTCGTGTATATAGCAAGTAAGGGTGCATGCAACCAAAATAGCACCGAGTGCAATCTATATCTGAACCAAAATACATCAACAAAGAGGCTCCAAATGGCCTTTAGAGTCCAAAAATAAGCATAGCACTAATTAATAACTTACCTCAAAAACTCTCCAAATCAGCCCCAGAAACTCAGCTCAGAAATTCCAAATTGCTCAAATGAATTGTGTGAGTGAAATGGATGAATTGTGTGAGTGAAATGGAGGGTGGGGACCTCTTTAAATAGTATTTGGGGGCCTAGGTTTAGGTTTAGTATTTCACCTCTTTTATTTTTTTCTCTATTAAATTTGAGTTTAATTGGTCCCCATTGCCGGCTGTATGGTTTCGCATGGAACAGTCTGATTTTGGAATGGAACTGGCCATTATCAGTTTGAAGCCTTCAACTGGACTGGTGCAACCCTGGAACTGGTCGGATCAGCTGGTTTTGCCGGAACCGGACCGGTTCTGATAACATTTCCTTGGACATCAATAAAATTATCATATCTTATCTTATCTCATAAGAGAACTGAAAGACAGATTGGCATTGATGAAAACATGAATGTTTATATATATATATATATATTAAAAAACAGGCGGTATCAAAGAGCATGTGAGTGTTTAATGTTATGTAGCACACAAATATATGTAAGTTACTACATAGAGCATGTGAGTGTTTAATGTTATGTAGCACACAAATATATGTAAGTTACTACATAGATAGATATATGTATGTTGCTACACACATAGATATATGTAGATATGAATGTATAAATGCATGCAAGCATTTAAAAGAAAGAAACAAGGGTTTGCGTTAAATGTACACAAAATTTACAAATTGCCTTAGCTATACATCTAGGCAGAAAATATACAAAATGATAAGAGATTTTAAAATTTTCCATTAGTTTTTCCTTAAAAATAAAATAGTTCTAGCGTGAAGAGGGTAATATTCTTAAATATATCAAATTTAGAATTCTTAATAAAAAGTAGTGTTGCAAATATCTCAGATTTCTCCCGAGTTTTTCAAGTTGCGGATATGTCCAATATTTTCAAAATTCTTCAGTTCTAAGTTTATTCTTATCAATATTTTATAATAATTTCCGATATTTTCCCAGATATTTCCGATAAGTTTCATTTTAGACCCTCGATGATATATTCCATGAAACAATGTTTGCAACATTGATAAAAAGCATGAAGCACATTTAACTTTCACATGCAAAACAAAATTAAATGGATTGGTGGGGTATCATTGTATAATTCGGGCTTGCAAAGGACGTTGCTTGATACTTAAGTTGTGTCATCCATATCCTCCTTAAGTTGTGTCATCCATATCCTCCTCTATGCAAGGTCCGAGAGGATTTTCTAGCTATGTCATCTCTAGGAGATTGAGTTCGAGGAACACTTTGTCTTCAGGTGTCTTAGATATTATGGGATTCGAGGGAGGTTTCATTGCTTGTTTCATGACTCAGATGGTCCCTTGTGACCTTATTCAACTACTTTGATCAAAGATGCCTAGCATTATATGTTCAGCAGGCGGTTATCCACAGGTGAGAGATGTTGTGGGGCCTCTCTATTTCTAGATCCATTAGGCTCATTACTTCTATCTTTTAACGTATCTTTGCTGGTGGAGGCGCTAAGTGCCAGGTTGACTCCCACACCCTAAGTCAGATGGCGGTATATTTGTGAGACAAAAAACTTCCTCTTGTTTGGTTGGTGGACTCGTCTCCTTTATAAGACCTCAGCATTGGACCCACCCTCGTTGGAGTATGATCTCTTATGTTAGCTTTGTTGATGATTGTAGCATTGGACAAGTACTTCCACATTGGTTTTATGTCTAACATGTGGAAGTCATCCTTAATACCTCTCAAGACTTAGGAGTTTCACTTTAATAAAGTGATTATTAAAGTGGATGCCTCTTTGTAATTAATGTGAGTTTGATTTAATTAAATACCTAAGTATTTGGCATTAGTGAATTAAATTAAATCCTAGCCATTGATCTCAAGTGTTGGTGAGATCTAATCTCAGCCATTGATCACTTTGGAGATCTAGGGTTTTGGATTTAGGGTAAACTCAACATTATAAAAGGCAGCTAAGGTGAGAGGAGGAGAGACACACAGAGTAAGATAGGAGATCCCATTGACTGGGTGGAGAAGGAATTTCATCCTAGTGTGTAGGGGAAGGGTTTGAGGAAAGGAGCAAGGGGCAACAAAGGAGTAGCAACCAACAAGATTGAAGGATAGATCTTGAGGTGTGATAGGCTAGGTTATTTTGCTGTTTTTTATCTTCCTTAGGTGGGCCATTATCCCAGTACGGGAGCTCAGATTTTATCTTAACAAAATCATCACAATACTGGTTTTCCCTTAGGGTTTTTTCCAGTGGTATTTACCCAGAAAATTATGTGTGCAAATGTGTTTGGTTTCCTGTTGTGCTTCGACTGATTTATTGATTTAGATCGTTAAAACTCAGCTGTGTTTTTTATTCAGTGAATCTGCTTAATAAGTTTATTACAACAATGTGTTTGCCAGGAAATAAATTGCCGGGTGTTGGGTCTGAAATTTAACAAGCTTGAGCAACTAGACTTCCATTGTGATATTCTTTTGATTAGCCTTTGATGTTAGGAGAGACAGGTTTTCTCACTCATGTTAACCCCTGGATTTGCTCACTTTCAAATCTAGAGGGTTAAGGATCAACACATTTCATCAGGATGGTATTCAAAGGTGTTTCTAGAGACAACTTTGTTTGAGCCAGGGGTGGTTCCCATGGAGTTCAGGAATAAGATTGGTCCAGTGATGTATTCCCGATTCAGAGACATCTACTGCACAAGTTTTCATCGGATTGGAGAGAGCTACTGTTTTTAGCAGTACTCCTATATTTTAGGAGATAGGGTTCCGAGGCATGCATGTAAGAGATGATGATATATTTGGGATCCTTGCAAGATTCTAAGTTTGACGAGCCCCTTTTGGATGACATGGGAGACATTTCTATTTTTAGCATGGGTTGCATGTTGGTTTTGATCGCATATTTGGACTCTTCACTAAAAATCAAGTCTGATGAGTATGATATTGTGGACATGCGAAGGATTTTCTGCCTTTTGTAGTGCCTATTTTTAAGCGTGCTAGATTTAGTAGGGTTCCCCTAGCAATGTTAGATGTTTTCAACTTTTTCCTTTTTTTTGGGGAACTGCTATTTTGGGCATGTCTATTTATAGTAGGTCCATTTGTGGCAGTGTCCGGTGGTGACATGTGGCAGAATTTGGATGCTTGGGGGAGTTAGCAGTGATGTGGCAATGCATGAGTTCATTTGGGGTGTTCTTGATTTATTAGAGCACACGACTTGGTCAAACTAAGACAACTAGGTTGGTTGCATGGATAAGGCAGTGAGGTGGCACTAGAGTAAGTCAACTGGATGTTCGTATTAGCTAATTGAGGTATTCTTCTTGGTTGACTAAAGTCAAGAGTACTTCTAGTTAGTTTGCTTTTAGTTCATCTCCACTCCACTAGTGTGCATGGTCTTCTCTCACTTCATCTCAGTTTATCTCGGAGTATCTTCACTTAACTAAAGCGTCTTGCCACCTCATTTGAGTCTAGCTTTAGTTCAACTCAAAGCTCATCTAAAGAAGACTAATGCGCATTAACTTTCCCTCTTCAGTTCGTTGTCACTTAACTCCAAGCATCTTTACTCACCCATGTGCATGGTTCCCTTTCTTCACTTCACCCTTACTTCACTCCACCTTTTCTCTAGTCATCAATGCACATGGATAATCCCTCTCCACAAGGTCTCCACATCATCTAAAGCGCGTGGCCTTCTCTCTAGTTCATGGCTACTTAATTGAGTTAGACTCCTAATTGAACTAAGTGTGCATTAACACTCCTCCAACTTTACTTCACTCAAACTACATGCATGGACTTTTCATCTTGTGACAACTCAACCACTCTCTAGTTAAACTCAAAGTGCTTGGACACTTCACTCTACTCTTCTCCGGATCAACATGGTTCACACTCACTTGGATCAATGCGTACCTCCACTTGATGACAGTTGGATGGCGAGTTCACTCAACTCAAACCATCAATGCGCATCACTTGCATGCATAGTTCGACCTCCTTCTCACTAATGCACATAGGGTAAGGAAATCATTATAAGCAGAGGTTCTCTATTATCTTTTAGGGTTGGATCTTCTTTAGCAACAACATGCTCATTCACTTTCTCTCCTTTCTCTCTTCTAGCTTCTACATTCTTGTGCAAAGAACATCATTATATTCGTTCTATATCTGTCGCTTTGGCACAATTAGGTTTTGGTTTATGTAGAATAAAGCTTTGTTATGCTTGTATTCGGCTCTCGGGGTTTGTTGGTATCTTGATGGTTTTTTGTGCAATGTTTTAGAAGTTTTCAGCCTTTTATTTGGGTAGAGTCTACCACTTATTAGTGCTTTCAATCCCTTTTCTTTCCATTACTTTTGAAGCTAACATTGAAGGAAATTCCACCAACATTTATCAAATCAATTATTGTGACCCCTTTGGTTGTTTAATCACAGACCAAATATCCTTTCTTGTGTTGTTATATTGTGTTTTATTCCGTATTTACAGGTTAAAGGCAATGCATGAAGAGTTAGGGACACACCCTTGAGGTTGGAAAGCACCAGCCCAAACGGAGAGGAGTTTTGCTAGTGACACATTGGGTAGTTTCTCCTAAAAGTTACACATATTTTCGATTGTTGATCTATAGAATTATTCATATTTACTTAAGTGCAAAAATTTGTGCTAACGACTCCAGAACTCCTAGGATTATACAGCCTGGCCCCTTCGGCCTTGGACACTCTCCAGAGGACATCACTAGGTTTTGCATCAGCTCCTTCTCAGTGATCGATGAGGATGAGGTTGCCTCTTCTCCGTCCTCTTCCTCTACTTTTATTTCCACATATGACAATGATGTTGAGTTAGGGCCTCACACCTCTTAGGGTTTGTCTTCTCTCGCTCTTTTATTTCCTTATTGTCATTCATATATCTTCATCTTGTACTTTTATAACATTTTAGCTCTAGGAGTGTTCTATATGCTTATGTTGTTGAATAGCCACTGATTCTACTCCCTAGTCCCATTGACCTATTACTTGGTCATTTGTGAACATTAATGAAATTATCTTATCTATGAGGGATTGATGCAGTATAACTTCCAGATCGAGGGCTTTGAGGTTTTGTTCCCATCCTTTAGTTGCTTGATGTTCACCCAAATTTTGCATAAATTCTTTTCAATAGAGTCTGTTGACCACCTATTTCAACTAGGGGATGAACTCCATGTGCCATGATGATATGTACCTAATGGTGCTACTAGTTTGAAGACTTTCTGGTTCTACAAGACTTTTTTGGTTTCGGCACGTATTTTTGTAATTGGAATTTCCGCTCCCCTGCGTGGGATAATAATGTAATGGGTCTGCATGGATCATAGTTTAGGTCGGTTGCCTAGGAATTCATCATTAGAAGTGTTCCTTTCATCGAGTGTTTTTTTTCCTCAGGTTATTAATTTGGCCTAACTAGCCTTATTAATTTCTCTTGAGTTTTTCACTCCCACAATAATTCTCCAAAGTGGTGAAAGTCATTCTAATGGTTGAGCCCTATGGTAGCTAGTGTCTAGGAATATTATAAATGACCATGCTAGACATCTCCTAGAGTCTTGTGGAATTCCGTTGAGTCTAGATAGCTTTTTTTAATTTTTTAAAATTACCCATTTAATGGTAATTTTAATTAATTTTTGATAAAATTTGTAAAAATTGGATCCTTGGGATTTTGATAGGGGTATTAGTGCTCAAAAGAAATGGAATGAGACCCCCTACACCCTTGGACCAAGTTTTAGCTCAATTGGACAAGCTTTGCTAGATGTTTGTCCACGAGGAGTCCAAGTCAGTCCAAAACAACAATTTAATTGCTTGATTTGACATAGTCAACATGTCAATTTTTTGTAATAATGAAGCAAAAAGATTTGAGAGAGAGTGGGAAAGGTTTCCTAACCTTTTTCCTAAGTTGGAAAAGTAATTTTCCACTTAAAAAACCCTCCCTTGCCTAGACAACAACTTAAAGTGTTGTTCCTTAGCTAATTGACATGTGAGAATTAGAAAGTTTAAGTGAAAAAAGCCACATAAACCCTAAATTCGCCCTCCTTGGTGTCTAACTTAATGTTTGACCATAGGAAAAGGTGTTTTCACCCTTTACACCTCACCCCTTCACTCACTTACCAAAACCCTAACTTACCAAAACCCTAAAAGTGACTCTTCCTTGACTTTGTCTATTTTTCTTGGATGTGTGACACTTGTAACTCATCCAAGAGGGGTAACTCTTGGCTCCCAAGTATATATAAAGGCCTCCCCTCCCTCATTTCACACATCTATTCTCAGTGCAAGGTTACTCTACCCATTTCTCTTCTCTCCT
>SNQJ01S0131852.1:6430-18342 GCA_010110895.2 Picea sitchensis | reverse complement strand
GAAATTGTAGAAGAGGAGGTTACAGGTCAGGGCAGTGCAACAGAGAAGAAGGCTACACTGGCATCCATCAGTGGGGTACCCAAGTACAACACCTTCAGGATGAGAGGAGTATTGCAGGGAAAAAAGATTTCAATACTCATTGATGGGGGGGCTTCTCACAACTTCATTAACTCAGCATTGCTACAGAGGAGGCATATACCCACAGTTGAGTTTGAAGGATTCAAGGTGGAGGTAGCAAGAGGAAGCACCATGCCTTATAACAGGTACATTCCAGGGATGAAGCTTACACTGGGTAGGCATGATTTAGCACAGGAATTTTATGTGATGGACCTCCCTGATACAAATATAATCCTTGGAGTACAGTGGCTCAATACGTTGGGGCCTATTACCACCAACTACAAGACCATGGAGATGTCTTTCACAAAGGAGAGTGGAAGAAAGGTAGTCCTCAGAGGCTTGCAGGCAACACAACCAGGGTAGTCACAGCAAAGCGTATGGAGGCCATTTTCAGGAGAGAGGAGATTGTATATGCTGCCGAGTGCAATATTTCGGCACGTGTGGACAAAAAGGGAAAGGTTCACTATGCACTAGAGATCCAGAGGATCATTGACAAACACGGTAAGGTGTTTGGACCCATTCCACCAAGAGTGCCACCAGATAGGGGTTTTGAGCATATCATTGAGTTGGAAGAGGGGGCAAAGCTAGTCATCACCACGCCTTACAAACACCCAAAGAAGTACAAGGACGAGATAGAGAAGGCCATCAAAGAACTCTTAGATATGGTTCACATTAGACCAAGTTCCAGCCCTTTTGCCTCTTCAGTGGTATTGGTCAAGAAGAAGGATGGAACCATGCGCATGTGCATTGACTTCAGGGCACTAAACAAGAAGACTATCAAAAACAGGTATCCCATTCCGAGGATTGATGAGCTATTGGACGAGCTCCATGGGGCTGTTTACATCACAAAGATTGACTTGTGCTCTGGTTACCATCAAATCAAAATGAGGGAGGAGGACATCCCCAAGACTGCCTTCAGGTGTCACTACGGCCACTATGAATTCTTAGTGATGCCATTTGGATTGACCAATACACCAGCCACATTTCAGTCATGCATGAACCACGTTTTCAACAAGCAGTTCAGGAAGCATCTTCTTGTGTTTTTTGATGACTTGCTAATCTATAGCAAGACTTGGGAGGAACATCTTCAGCATGTAGAATAGATCTTGACCATCATGGAGGGTCGATCCTTGTATGCCAAGGAGTCCAAATGTGAATTTGGGATGACAGAGGTCCTCTACTTGGGACACATCATTGGAGTTAAAGGGGTACAGGTACATCAAGAAAAGATCCAAGCGATAGTTGACTGGCCCACACCTAAAACTCTTACAGAGTTGAGGGGATTTCTCGGTATTTGCAGTTATTACAGGAGATTCGTCAAAGGGTTCTCCCAACTTTGTGCACCTTTGACTGATTTGATTAAGAAGGGAGCCTTCAGGTGGAGTGAAGCAGCACAATCTACATTTGACAGGATGAAAAAGGTAATGAGCACATGCCCAGTGTTAGCCTTGCTAGATTTCGGCCAACCCTTCACACTGGAGTCTGATGCCTCCGGAGAAGGCATTGGGGTCGTACTGATGCAGAATAGGCACCCCCTTGCCTATGAGAGCCGAAAATTGAGGGGCCCGGAGCTACTCTACACCATTTACGACAAAGAGATGCTGGCCATCATGCACGCCTTGGTCAAATTCAGACAATACTTGGTAGGTGCAAGATTTGTGGTGAAATCATATCACAACAGCCTTAAGTACTTCTTGGAACAGAAGGACTTAAATGAGAGGCAGCAAAAGTGGGTCAGCAAGATACAAGCCTATGATTTTGACATTGAATTTGTCAAAGGGAAGAACAACATAGTTGTCGATGCATTATCCCGAAGGCCATCAGTTTATGCCATGACAGATACATTAGTTGAGTGGAAGGCCCATCTCTTGGTGGAATATTCCAAAAATCAGTTTGCTTGTCAGTTGATGGATGGGCAAATACAGGATGACAACTTCAAGGTCATAGATGACATCATCTACTACAAGTGTCGAATCTTCTTGGTCCCTGAGTCAACCTTCAAAGCCAAGATACTACAGGCATGTCATGATTCATCGGTGGCAGGGCACCAAGGGATTGGCAAAACATACAGGCAGGTAAGGGAAACATTCTCATGGAAGGGCCTCAAAGAAGATGTGATGAGTCACATCAAGGAGTGTACTACTTGCCAGGAAAACAAGGATGAGCACACACATTCAGCAGGACTACTACAACCTCTACCCATCCCAGAGCACAAATGGGAGAGCATCTCCATGGACTTCATCACAGGATTGCCAAGGGCACAGGGTAAGGATTGTATTTTCGTAGTGGTGGATAGGTAAACTAAATTTGTGCCCTCTGTGAATACTGTTACAACACCACTTATCACATGTCCATAGGCATGACTCCATTCAGGGCTTTGTACACTTATGACCCACTCTCTTTTGTAGAGATTGCCTTTGGTGATAACAGAGCTTCGATGGTACAGGATTGGGTGCAGCAGAGTCAGGATATACTCAGGGAATTAAAGGATCATCTACAAAGGGCACAGAATCAGCATAAGGTCCAAGCAGACAAACACCGAGTAAAGCGTACTTTTGAGGTTGGTAACTTGGTCTACCTAAGGCTCCAACCGTACAGGCATGCTTCTATCAAAAGGAGTGGAGCAGAAAAGCTTCAACCCCGATTCTTTGGACCCTACAGGATGAGCATGAAGGTAGGGGTCGTGGCTTATGAACTTGGGCTTCCACAGGGCAACAAGATACACAACGTTTTCCACGTGTCATGCCTGAAGAGGGCCATTGGCCAACACATCACCCCACTTGAGGTACTGCCACCTTTAGATGAAGAGGGGCAATTGGTACTGGTACCGAAGGAAATATTGGAGGTTCGGGAAAAGAAACTCCTGAGGAGGAGCATCAGAGAATACTTAATCAAGTGGAAGAACTTGCCCATTGAGGATGCCACATGGGAGAATGAACAGGTGATACAGGAGACAGGTTCGGAATTGCTTGTGGACAAGCAATTTCTAGCAGGGGAGACTGTAATGTCCCCCACCTCTTGATGCAGAGGTTTGGAGAGACTTAATGGTCTAGTCATCCACACTAGACCATAGTCTCATGGAGCATGGGGAAACAGTCAGCTAACTCAATGTTATATTTTGAAGTTGACTTGAAACGGTAAAAAGTAACTCACTGGTGGATTAGAGCGCTTGAGGTTGAGTTAGGAGTTGAACCTTAGGGTTAACTTAACTCAACAGAAGAATAGAAAGAAGTATAAAGGAAAGCATAGGGCGCACCTCTCAGATCATCTTGGATCATATTGCATTTGGCTATTGGGATCTTGAGCACACAATTTTGACAGTTTTGAGAATATAAACCCTAGAGAACAACTCAGTGGTGAAAGATTCCACTCACCTTGTTCCAAGCTTGGTATCGGGGATGAAACACTCCACCCACACCATTCTATAGTATTCATAGGTACCATCATCTATTCAGGAGACCAGCAGGTCATACCCTTGAGGGTGTTCCAGCAAAGGGTGCATCATTCCTTGAAGAGGAGTTCGATCAAGCTTATTGACAGGGTCTATTGATATTCTAGCACCTGGGTTTTACTTGCAGGGCCTTGTTCATTAGATTTGGAGTATTTTGGGCGGGTTACTCATGCTAGATTATTATCTGGAGCTTTGGGACGTTTTTGAGAGAAGGAGGGCGCAATTGTGATTAAGATCTGCTCAGATTGGAGGGGTTACACCTCAAATCTGACCCTAAGACTTCTCCTAGTGGCTTGTGGTGGTCCGATCTATCTTTCTAGAGAGTTTGAGTGTATTTGGAGGCTTCCTCTATCAGGGCCGAAATATTGAGTTGACAGTCTTCAGGAGGGCGCAACCTTGATTAGGGTTTCAACAGTTTGGAGGGATAGATCTTGACATCTTGACTTGATACTTCAGGGAGGGATTCTGTTGGCCCTGATCTATCTTTTTGTGGAGTTTGGTGCAGTTTGGAGATCTCCTTTAGTTGGGCCGAAACAGTGGTCTTCTTAGCTCTGCAGTAGGACGTGCCATTAGCCAGGGGGGTTTGGACTTGACCCTGGTTCTTCTTGCATTGTTCTTCATTATATACCCATCCTTGGAAGGCTTTCATTTCTTATCCGGAGCATTTTGTAGCAGCTTATCTATTATCTATTGGAGCCATCTGATGTTATTCCAGATCTGCATCCTCTTTGTATCAAGTTCTTGCTTTTCATAATAATAAAGGTCAGAACTATGCTATTTGGTTCCATATCTTGTGTACTGGTTAGATCTTGTATTTCCATTGAGTATATCTTCAAATATGTGCTTAATAACTGAATATAAACCCTAAGGTCGAAACTTGAGAGGCCAACCTGCAAACACACACATACAACAAGTAAATCAGTGGTCAGTTAGTGTTCCAAGCGAAAAAATTGGCTTGGGAACATTACATGATTCTTCTTGGACGCAGTCTGTCCATAGCTTGTCAAATTTAGGCAATTTCCTTCTTGCACAAATTCCTTGAACAAACGCATCCCAAGAAGAAGGAAAGCCATTTAGAGTTGTAGTCACAAGCTCTGCATAATCCATTGAATCTCCAATAGTTGTTAGCTAATCCTTGATCTAAGAAATCCTCATGAAGTAGGTAGAAACTGAATCTGACTTGTTCATCATCACATTTTTGAGTTGATTCCTTAGGGTTAGCTTCCTGATTGTATTCTTTCTTTCATATAGTCATGTTAAGACATCAAGCATCTCCTTTGGTGTCTTTAATTCTGATACATTAGGAATCAAGTGGTCCTTGACTAAATCTGTCAAGATCCTCTTGGACTTGATCTCATTTTTCTTATGTCTTGCCTTGGCCTCTTCCTCTTCTGGTTCTGGGAGAACTTGCTTGACATGATCTAAGAGCACATTCTCTTCTAGAATGAGGAGTATTCTATGCTTCCATGATCTGAAATTGTCTGCTCCATCCAACCTATCTTCAACTCTCAAACTGGTAATCATTTTTGCTTATAGAAACCCTAGGCCTGAAAAATCCCAAAATTTCAACCTTCTTGAAAATTCAACGCTAGGGTTTTACGACATGTGCTAGGGTTAGGCAAGTTTCCTAATACAATTTTCTCCTCAATGTTGGCACTAGAAAACCCCAACGACTGGCAATCTTTGTTCTTGATGGTGTCGTGCGCTAGGTCAAATTTAGCTTCAACCATCATGCTCTGATACCATGCTAGATTTTATTAAATTTTCGGTAGCAATAGATTTACCAAAGTAGTTTGATCTTCTTTTAACATTCAACAACCATATACTGAAAATATAAGCAGGATCTAGAAGCAGATAGACAAGCACAAGAAGACACAAAGATTTACTCTGGGAAAACCCCAAAGTCAGGGAAAAATCCAGCCAACTTTCCTTGGAGAGAATATTTTTTATAACACAATACAACCATGAACAAGCTCTATTCACAAGAGCAAAAACAACAATGAAGAAACCCTAATAACGAGTACTTATCTATTCTTCTTGTCAAACCCTAGTGAGGTTAGACAATTGAGAAAAACCCTGAAATATGATGTGTAGCAACCCTATCAAGAGTGCTAGAGTACTCGTCCTCTTCCAGCAAACTTCCCAATATAGAAACCCTAGAAACTGCAGTAGTTGTGTCTTCTTCCTTGCCTCATACTTGCGCCTTTTTGAGTGAGTGAGAGAGCTATGTGAGTGTGTGTCAAATGGCAAGGCGTCTCCCTTTATTTATAGTCTTCAAGTCACTTTATTGGGGCCGACTTTTCTTCCTGGAAATTCTATTTTAACTTTATTGTTTTCCTGTGGGGCCGACTTCTCTTCTGGGCTATTCTTCAAATGTTCAATCATCAATAGTCTTCCTTTGACTTTTTGGAATCTTCCTCACTAAGAAAAGTTGTCCAGGAGGGAATACCTCTCGCTGCTGCAAAACATCAACATTATGGACAACTTAATCAACATCACAGCTTCTTTGTTTGTCTCATCATACTTATCCTGGTCTCTACCTACAATTGTAGGCCAGGTAACTTTACCAAGGACAGTATCTGCCAGGCACCTATACTAAAAAATGGTCAGCATCCATTGCTTCCATGCATTGTAGTTTTTGCCTATGAACCTCTGACTCCCTCCTAGCATGACGTTGGTTAAAGATGCCATAGGTGAAGATTAGAAATAACCCAAGGACAGAGTAATATGATGAAATTTTCCCACAAACAACCCAAAAACACGCAAATCTAGGCAAATCTTCTCACCAGCAGCTCAAATCATTCAAAACTATTTCTAAATAGCATCAAAAAATCAATTTCTCCTTGGATTTGCTGAAAAATAACAAATCAGCAGCTAAAACTTCCAAATCTGCAAATTTGGGTACCAATATAGGGAAAAAACAGCTTCAATCTGCTTCCCATTCATCTATTCTGTCAAGGAAACTGAGAAATAAGATAATCTGGACTGTAAATCGACTTTTATAGAAAGCGAAAGCTTTCTTATATAGGATTACAAGCAAGTCGAGTCAATCCACTTTATGAATGGACCGAAAAACACTATAAAGTGAAATAAGATACAAAAGCATAAAATAATCTAAAGTCAAGTTGACTTTATTAATGCCTAAGTCTAATATCTAATTGACCATTATAAGCTAATATTTACTTTAACATCATGGTGACTGAATGGTTTAATTATATTGTATAAACTTGCATTATAGTTCCTGCATATATTAATTCATTAGCAGTATGGGGGTGAGGAAAGGTATCAGGACAGGAAATTCAAAGATATGGTATCAAAGCAAGAAATTCCAAGTGAAAATTGGTGGCTTCATGAGTACTCCATATCCTCAACCTAAGTCACAAGGTTTGTTGAACCTAAAGCTTGAGGTTCGAAATTCGGCGAACCTCAAGGTTCACCGAACCTGAACGAACTTGAATGCGCGCCTTAATTCGAACCTTGAGACGAATTTGAAGGAGAATTTCATTGAGGTTTGGGATGAGGTTTCATTAGGGTTCAATATATATAGCCGAAACTGAAGCCGAACCTCATCCGAACCTTATTGGAAAATTCGAACCTGAATCGAACCTAATTGTTGCCAAACCCAAACCATGTGACTTAGTCCTCAACAGAATACAAAGGGTATTGGGTATGTCACACTACTTCCTCATCCTAACCCAATGACATGTTATAGGGTTTTCATTTTTTCTCTCTCTTTGTCCTTTCTTTAACATAGGACCTTTTTTCCAGATTCACTCTTTTATCTATTTTATTTTGCATTCGGAGTAACATAGTGCACTCCCATGCACTATCATCACTGAGTGTACTTCATAGTCCCATTGACCTACTTTTTGGTCATCTGTTGGACATTAATAAAATTATCTCATCTTATATTATCTCAAAAGGTCTTGTTAATGAAGGAACATACAGTCCCATGGAAACAGAATGCATCAGAACTATTCAATTGAACAAACAGGATGAAGACATGGAAGAAAGTAAACCAAAATGGATTTAACAGATGCAACAAGCAGAGAAGAATGAAGCTTGGAAAAGCATCAAAGAGTGGTTTAAAAGGGCAGAAATGGGCACAAGAAAAAAATTATTGACTTCACAATGCATAGGGAAGAAGTCAAATAAACACTGAAGACAAACTCAAAATCCTGTGAAGCACGAGGAAATACCCATGGGAACCTCAAATTTTCAATTGAAAAATCAGCTTAGGGCAAATAAAATCCTAGAGAAAAAATAAAATCAGCAGCTATTGATTCAAATAAAATCCAATTGCATTAGCTTATATTTGGCACAGGAAGCAGGAATTCACCTAGGGAGAGGTTAGTGAAAAGAACATGCAGGCCTGAGAAGAAGATCTTGCACAAATCCAACAATTACAAGCATGTTAATCCGGTTGCTCATAACAAAAATAGTTGTAACTTGTAAACAAGCATTCAAACACAGGAGCAGAACTATTATATCTTCTTGAGCTGGCACAGTTACAGAAAATAAGAAAGAACACTAAACAAGCAACCAAAGAAAGGGCAACATAATTTTCAGAACATCAAGAGAATGAAATACAGATAGAAAATGAGAAATATAAGAGACTTCATATTGAGATTAGAATTCTTTCTGCTACTTTTTAATCTCTGTAATGTCTCATTTTGCATCTAAAACTGCTTTTGCATAGCAAACAGAGTATCATAGATGCAAAACGTGTTTAAAAAACTATGTATATAGATGCTAAAGTATGAAAAAAATATGGGCATTCTGAGGAGAAGAAAAAATCAAGGTCATGGATTAATATAATGATAGAAATCTTACTAAAACTCAAATGTCTAGGCACTAAATAATTCACTTTCTGTTTTGCAGTCATTTTGTTGACAGGGAATAATTGTATGCCGTATTAGTACTAAGTACAAAACCTACCGAAAATACAGAGTATGGAAAAAAACATTAAAACTCAAGAATTTGTTTGTCATTATTCATGATATGCTGTCTTCCTTTTCTCTCCTTTAATAGACAGAAATTAATGCATAGATTGTACAAAAATACATGCTCAAGATCCACCAAGTCTTGTGCAGAAAATTATTGGATATTACAAAAAAACACTTGTTAATGTGCCACTACTATTTCACTAATTCTGCATTTTATATTGTGGCTCAGTGTAGTTCATACCTGAACAATACGCCTACGCATAATTTTTGATGTTACCTCTTTAAAGACCAACTTCACATCCACTGGATCGAAGAGCTGATTGTCAAGAGGAGAGAAAAATAATAGTAACTATAGTTTGGCAAAAGATGTACAGCAAAAGAAATGTAAACTATAACTGTTAATTAGAAAAGAGAAATCTCATCATGTAAGGAAGCATAGTTAAGAGCTTCTATAAACAGTCTTGGATATTAAGAATTTCACAAATTTCATTTTGATTCTAGACCAATGAACTCCAAATTCATGAAATCCTTTAATAGAATGAAAACATTAGAACTGAAAAAATCACTGGCTATATCATAAGATAATAACTACATTACTTGGTTCATATCACACCTTAAAGTAACAAAACTGGGATAGGAAAAAGTTAAAATATTTATCCCTACAATGTATTTACTATTCATTAATAGTCATATATTTTCTGTCCATATATATATTACACAAGTTTCCAGAATGGAGGGGATGGGGGAACAAGTGTACGTAATGGCCAGAACACAGCCCCTAATTTTTCGGGGGATAGTAGATTGGGGACAGCAATAATATGTGTGTGTGTGTGTGTGTGTGTGTGTGTGTTTTGCACAAGTTTCAAGGATGGAGGGGATGGGGGAACAAGTGTACGTAATGGCTAGAACACAGCCCCTAATTTTTCAGGGGATAGTAGGTTGGGGACAGCAATAATATATATATAGATAGATAGAGAGAGAGAGAGAGAGAGAGAATTCACAAAATACATGAATGGGGAAACAGAACTAGTTTACCACAAAAATATCAACTTTTACTATTTCTTAAAGTGTTTTGTTTTATCACCCTTTCCTTCCCAGAATTCAATCTTCCAATCCTTATCCCAAACATTTTCCATTTCCAGTGGCATATAATTTATTTGTTAGGTTCTCCTGTATCTTCCCTTTCTTTAGTGGTTGGTCATTCACTCCAAGATGAGATCTATTAGTTCTATTAATATTGTTACTTTCACGCACTCTAATCATTGCAGCCTTGAATGCTGCTATAAGTCTTGCATCATAGAATCAATCTTACCAAGGTTATCTGCAGTGTCATGACCAGATGCTCATTTCAGTTCTTTTCTTATACCCTGGACTAAACAAGATGCCTGGCATGATCTTCTTTATTCTCACACTATTTATATGATCATTTTTACTTAGCCTTTCTAGTGGAAAAATGTTCCAGTGTCTTTGCAGTAACAGGAAATTCCAATCCCTTTATAAGACTCCTAACTTTAAGTGAGATAAAATCATTTTCAGTATGATTTGCAACTTGTCAGATCTCAATATTTTGCTAAAGTCCAAAATTATCTTTGGAAACAATTGCTACATTAGCATCAAATCGGCCTTTCCTAGATGGGAGGTAAATCTGTTCATTCCATCCACTTGGCCATGCTCTTTTAACAGACTTTCCATTATGCTTTGCAGTCTTTCCAAGCCTTTGGCCACACTGCACAGATGTCGTTGTAGCAAGTACATATTTGAATAAGAACACCATTGGAACTAAAATAAGTCAAACCTAGATATGCCAATATCTGCCAAATCATTATTTAAATTGGGAAGTAACCTTTATTTCTTCCCTGTTTTTTAACATAGTGGTAAAGGGTTTAGCCCAGAGACAGCTAGGAGTTCCCTAAAAAATCCTGAAAAGTCCTCACATTGGAAAGGAACGGGGTGGGTACTGCTGGAAAGTTCCCAAGTCCCCAGTGGAGTTCCCGCTCTTTTTGAGAAGTCTCTGAGGAGTACAAAATTCCCCAAAACGTTAGATCATTGGGAACACTGGTTTTAATGGTGCGAATGGGTGCCTGTGCAACATATATATATATATATATATGAAACTATCTTCTTCACTGCATATCAAGATACCTTTGCAACTCTTACATTTAATATATTTAAATGTCTTTGTATGCCTACGAATATATTTAATTTAATATATTGCAACTCTTAGCTATAAATGTCTATGGCACACTAACTAGCATAAAGCATGTCACAAGAAGTATTAGAGATTTGTCTGATCCACCAGCCTTGTTACCTCCTGGATTTATACACAAGATAAGTCCAATCTTCCAGGTACAAACCCTAGGGCAACTTTTGGAAGTTCTACCCACTGTCACCTCAGTAAAACCTGCCTTCACTCTAGGCCATCTCTCCTCCAACACAAAGGGGGATTCCCTAAGATCAAACCACTGATCTGTCTATTAGCACAGATCTGAAAATCAGATTAGTCATTAGTGTGTTTAATGATTTTCTTTAAATAAACAGTGAGAAGACAAGTAAAACTAAGTGCCTTGTCCTTTGGGAAAAATGGTGTCAAAGCATTACTTGATGAAAAAAATTGTGATGTGAAGGAGAAATCAACAAGGTATGTTATACATGAACATCACCAATTATTTGAACCACATTGATGCAAAGAACTATATGATAAGCTCATTAAGATGCTCTTTCATTTACCACCTCAAAACCAACCAGCTTATGATGCAATTAATAAAGCAAACTTAGCAACAACAATCAAATGAGAGTGAACAGCAGCCTTGATCTTCATTGACAAATATTGATTACATCAAGGAACAAGGAGGGCATGAATACCTCTCCAAAAATGTCCTTCTCTAGCATCTAAACAGTCCACAACAAATGTGTACCACGTCTGAAGATAGAAAAAAATACCAGCAGAATTTGATATGGCAGTCCTAAGTTCTAACAGCAATAGGATCTATACCCCAGCAAAGATAGCATAATTCACCCAAGCTTTCCCTCCTAATCTGCAAATTTACAATACCTTTGACTTTCTTGGGGAGATTTTCTCTGCTTGAACTTTTGATATGCAAATGAGGAGAGCTCATCCTTTTATAGCCTTTTCTCCTCAACTAATTTTACAATAAAATAATATTGAGAAAAATCCAGAGAGCCTTAGATCCTTCTTTTCTCCAAGAAATATTAATAAAAGATTATAAGAAGGGTCTAGAAATGCCACTTGTCCTCTTTAGCAGAAACAAACTCTTGAAGATGTTTTTATTCTTGGATAAATGGGCTACTCTAGGACCTTCTAAGCTGAGCACTCCCTTCAAACATGGCTTTTGTAATAGATATAAATATCAGCGTTGTAAAAATCGGCGATAAATCGC